>CABHPQ010150717.1:0-32149 GCA_902168405.1 Peromyscus aztecus | reverse complement strand
GTGTGTGTGTGTGTGTGTGTGTGTGTGTGTGTGTGTGTGTGTGTGTGACTCCTAGCAGTGGGAGCTGTTTATGACTCTGTTACCTGCTTTTGGGACTCTTCCCTCACACTAGATTGCCTTGTCCAGTCTAAATAGGAAAGGAGATTCCTTGTCTTACTGCAACTTGATATGCCATGGCTGGCTAATATATATGGGTGGCCTTCACTTTTCTGAAGACAAAGGAGGAGGAGTGGATGGGAGGGTGGAGAGGGCAGGCTGAGAGAAGGGGCTAGGAGAAGAGGGGGAGGAGAAACTGTGATGAGGCTGGAAAAAATAAGTAATAAAAATAAATATAAGAAATACAGTGTTGCTGAAATCACCCATCAGAACTTAGAAAGCTTTTCTGGACAGACAGACACCTGGTTGTCAAGAGCACTACTGCTTTTTATCTTGGGAGTTGTAGCTGCATTTATTTCATACCCTATGGATAATTTGAAGGGCTATCCAGGAAGTCTTTTCCGAAGAACATGCCATTTCTACGGAAAACAGAAAAATCAGTCATGAATTCATAATCATGTTTGGCAGAAATTTCATGACACCTGCCAACACACACAAAGAAAGCTTTTCTCAGTCCTTCACCTGCATGACTGGTGAATTAACTCATGTATTTTGCAAACGAAGTGCTCCATACGATAATCATTTCCATCTTCTGATGTCGGCTTCATGCTTATCTTTGTCAGTCTATAATATACCACCTGTCAGTTATAAGTGGATCAAGCTCTATAAAAATGTTCCTTACATTAAGAAGATGTAAAAGGCCTTAGCAAAAGTTGATAGAAGTCAAAAACCATTCATTCTAACCTTTACCATAAAATTAATAGGTTAGAGTTAAATTTTATCACACAGAACATGTTCAGCAATGTTAAAATGAACAGGAAATCTAAAATAGCTGACTTGTGATATATATATATATATATATATATATATATATATATATATATATATAAACACCTCATGTAGGTATTTACAACATGATTTTACTATGATAATTTATATCATTTATTTTATATTTAAATGATTTTTAATTTATGAAAATACACAATTTATTTGCACATGATGAATTATATTCCCTGATAAACATGAGATATGGTTACCTTTATCAAAAGCAAACTGAAATAAATTATTTTGTAAAATAGATAATAATTCTTTCCTTTTAAATTATGCCACAATATTTATGGTAAAATTATGTAAGGAACAAAAAAGAACATAGTATTTTAACTCAAATATTTTAATTAACTTTGACTAGTAGCAATATCATTGATGCATTAAATTGTTCTAATATAAACAGCTTTAAGATGGTTTAATGTGAAACTCTGATTACACAAGTGGGATGTAAATAGTATTATTGTGAAAGATATCAAATCCAAATGTGGTTCATTATTTTTAGGCATAATTTTTTGAACATACTTAGACTTACCTCTACTTTTGCAATATACATTTGTAATTCTGATACTACCAGTAGAAACTATAAGCATATGCAAGGAAATGTGACTCATAAGAATTCTTCTGTGTACATAATATAGTGTTTACTATTAACCACATGCCCAACAAAGCAATCTTTATCAAGTGTGTGTGTGTGTGTGTGTGTGTGTGTGTGTGTGTGTGTGTGCACGCGCGCATGTACACACACGTGTGTTCTTGTCAAAGCTGAACTATAATACAGCAGATTTTTTTTGTAAATGGATAAAATATAAGTTTACTTTTCTCAATACCATCAAAATTAGTATATAACAATGCTTTCTAAGTATTAGCCCACTTTTTGATAAATAATTTAAAACAATGAGAGAAAAGGAGAAATGAAATCCTAGTGTTTTTGGCTAATGAGAAACAAGTTTCAAAGCAAGTAGGAGAAATTAATGGAAATATAATTGTGCATTCCTTTTAGAAATCATATCTTTTCACTATCAGCAACCATGTACTTTTTTCATATGAAGAATATCCTATTATAAGTTAGGCATGCTAGAGGGCATGTAACTTTGTAAATAAAATGTAGAAACCACAACCAATATAATTTCATACAGTGGAATGTTATACAGCTTTTAAATTTCTGTGGTACAAAATATCGTCAATAATGCCTTTTAAATGCACAGACCTTCAGATACAGCATTATTCTATTTTGTTTATAATAACACATAAATATATATGGTGTGGTAGTTTGAATGAAAATTGTCCTCCATAGGTTCATGCATTTAAATACTTGTTCCCCAGTTGATGGTGCTGTTTGGGAAGCAGACAGGAATTTTAGGACATGGAGTTTCTGGGGAGGTACGTCACTGGGTAAGGAATATGAGAGTTTATAGCTTTCTCCCTATATAACAGGCTGCAGAAAATATACAGACTTTACAATGTAAGTCAATCAGATTATCTGCCCATGAACGCTTAAATCTTAACAGTTTGCACAGTTGAGAAATAAGCCAGAAGGTTGACAGAGGAGTATCCACAATGTTAAAGAGAGTCCCAACAGTCTGAAGTCACCCTGAACGTGAGAAATGGATGAAGCATAAATAAGGACAACAACAAAAATAACTCCAAATTCTAGGACAAAAAGACAACTCATTAGCCACATCACTCAAATCACTGACATTGAAAGTACTTGACAAAAGGCTGGCATTGTACAAATGCAAACAACCAAATATAGGCTGAAAAGCTATAGAAACAAAAATCTTAAAACAAAAAATATGAGACCTGAATAAATAATGTGAAATTTTGGGACTGAAATATACAGTAATCAAAATAATTTACTGATGTGGTTCAATTAAGAATGAGGATGACAGACAAAGTATCCTATACACTTAGGAAATTAATAAATTAGAACAACAAACTATGAAGTAAAATAACAAAACTATAACACTCACGTTTTTGCATCTGAAAAGAGAAGAGTGCAGAACTGGAAAGTACACTTGAAGAAATCATAATTTTTTTCTAAAAATGACAGAAAACAAAAAGGTACAGATTCAAGAAATTCAGAAAATACCAAACATGAATGATATATCAAGTTACATTATAACCAATCTTTGATACAAATTTATGATAACATTTAAGTTTTAATGACTTTAAAAAAACTGTAAAAAATCATTTTGTCATGAAAAAATGGCTCTGATATCAACAGTTTTCCTATAATAAACCATGGAGACTAGGAAATTAGGAAAATATTGAAAGCAAAAATTTCAAACCCAGTATTTATGTTAATGAAAATAATCTTCAAAATGAAGTAAAAGATATTCTTGAAAGATGACAAAGTGAAAGAATTCTTGTCAAGAAATCTTCTCCAATATAATTGCTGTAGAGTGTTCTATGAATAGAAAACACTATAACAACAGAAAATAAATCTAAATTAGAAATGAGAAATATCAACAGAAATGATAAATGTCTGTATAAACACTCCAAGAAGGCATAAAATGAAATATGTCAAGAACTAAGTGTAAAGGACTTCCAAACTAATTTCTTATGCCTAGCAATGTTATCTCTTAACACTAATGAAGAAATATGAAAATTTTAAGACAAGCATGAAAGAAGGCAATTAATAATGATTAAGCCAATCATATAGAAAATAATTAAATGGATACCATTTGTAGAAGAAGAAGAAAAACAGTCTCCTTCTTAAGAGCACAGGAAAGAATATGTGTCATGGGAAGAATGGGTGAAGAAAGGAGAGCTAGGCTGGAATCTCATATTCAACAATGCAACCTAATAAACTCTAATGCCAATATGAGAGAGAGAGAAAGGAAAGAGTAATAATTCAATGTGGTGATATTTTATTTGTATATTAATAAATAAAGTTTGCCTGGAGACCAGAGGAAATAGCAAGCCATTAACACAAAAGTCAGGCAGTGGAAGCACACACCCTTAATCCAATCACTTGGCAGGCAGGGGCTCTGTGTGTTCAAGGTCACACTGGGGAACAGAGCCTAGTATGGTGACACATGCCTTTAATCCCAGTACCAACCATAGAGACCTGGAGGTCTGTACAGACAGACAGTAACAAGGAAGTAAAGTAGCTGGGCTAAGAGCCAATGAGAGAGCAGAAAAGCAAGGCAATAAAGGTGTGGGTAGACAGGCATTTTGGAAGCTATAGAGCTGGTGAGGTAAGGAGGTTGGTGGCTCTCACTCACTGATCTCTAAGGCTTTTATCCCTATATTTGGCTCCATGTTCTTTATTTAATAAGACCACTTAGAAATTCATCTACAATTCAACTAAGCAGAAAACCAACAAACAAAAATGTAAGAAACAGCAAACAATTCTCAGTAATTTAAAATACAAATAGTCTCAACTCACTGTTAAAAAGACAATGACTAAATAACCGAATTAACACAATAAATAAATAAGTGAAAGGAGGACATAACTGTTCCTAGGTATGGTGGAAGAGAAAGTTTATTGTAGAGATGAGAGAGAACATAGCCAGAGGCACCTGGAAGGGTCGAGACTAAACATGACCAGCCATCTGAACAGAGCTGTGTAAGAAGAGGGGAGAAAGTAGAGTCAGAAAAGAGAAACAGGAGCAGTGGCCAAGAGGACAAGAATCTAAAAGGTATGTCCTCCTTTCATTTATTTTTGATTAAAAGTGACATTTAAAAACCAGAATCTAGCCATTATATTACATATACTCATAATTTTGAGTGGCTCCTCTTTAAGTCCTCCAGTAGAAGAGTTTGGAAGTACTTTTTATTCAGTCATTAACTTGTATTGCTGCTTCTCATTCAGATTCTGTATTATAGGGATTATAGTTACATTTATCCAATACATAGTTGCATTTCATTGTTCTAGTAAATATGAGTGTTTCTACAACTGAAACAGAAGAAGTAAGTGGGCTACTGACTATAATTTGAGTAACTTGAAAGGGGAATAGAAAAGAAGAAAAGAAATCTAACAGTATGTCCTAAATAGAAAACAAACAGCAAAATGTTAGACATAAGCCCAACTATACAGGTACTTATTTAATGTAAATGAGATAACACTGAAAATAGAAGATGGAGACTGTCAGCATAGAAAATGAAAGCATGGTCAAGTTATATGCTGTCCAAGCTAGATGTACATCAAGTGTATATAAGACAGGTTGGTAGTAAAAGAAAGACAAATTATATACTGGGCTGAGAAAACATAATAAATATGACATGTTCCTATTCATATCAGAGATTACCATACAAGGTACTCATACAGACAAAGATACATTTCAAAATAGTAAAAGTAATTTTATCAGCAAGACAGCATGCAAATGTTTTTAGTCATGGGGCGTCAAAGCCGTGAAGCAGAAAACCAGCAGAAGTGAACGGAAACAGAGACCATGAGTGGAGAATTCTATCACCTCTCTTAATGTAGTTGAGAGAGCAAACTGACAAAAAGAAATTTAGAAAATATTAAAAATGTAAGAACAATGGGACTGTGCAATTTGACTTAATTGGTATTTAAAGAAAATTACATCTAATAACTGAACAACAAATATTTATCAAATAGGCCAATGTCAACTTATAGACCATTTCTCTACCATTAAATTATACTCACTAGATTTCAAAAGATCAAAATTATTGATATTTTGGCTTGTCACATATAATTAGTTGATAAAATATTATATATATAAATCTAATATTTTGAGGAAAATGACACTACCTGTGTGTAAAATATTAGTCAAAAAAGAGAAAATACTGAGAAGTGAACAGCAATGCAGTGTATTAACATTCATGAAACATAACTACAGGATACTTCATAAGTAATTTAAATATATGTTATGAAAGAAAAAACCCTTAAAACTAATAACATAAGCAAGTTCCAACATTAAGAAAATGCATACAAGGAAAAGAGAGGAGGGAAAAATAACAAAAGACAAAATTAATATAGAATAAAAATAGATAAAAGAAAAATTTTTGGTCAATACAAATTAGTTCTTTGCAAATAATAACACAATTAGAAATTCTTTATGATACTGAACAACAATAAAAAGAACACAAATTGCCATCATTAGAAACAGAATTATAAAAAAGAAAAAAGAAATAGAATTATAAATAATTATAAATTTATGACCTCTGTAAAATTGAAAAAAATCACTGAAAATCATACTTTCTAAAACTTATAGAAATTTTTAGAAATTTTATAGAAATGTAATTGAAATTTTTAGAAATATTATAGAAATATAATTGAAATTTTTCTTGCAAGTAATTCTGGCTTTCATATTTAATGAAAATAATATAAATATTCCAATATTTAATGAGTACTCTTAAAGAAATCACGATTATATTATATAAACATTTCAGAAAACAGAACGAAAATGGTGGCTCCAATTGCTGTATCAATAATACATGTGGTACTTTGAATAAGAATGGCCTCAGATATTTGAATGTTTAGTCTCCAGGGAGTGTCGTTATTTGAAAGGATTAGAAGAATAAGAGGTATGGCCTTAGTGGAGTAATGTGTCACTGGGAGTGAACTTTGATGTTTCAAAAGCCCATGTCAAGTCCAGAGTTTCTCTTTCTCTGCCTAGGGATCAAGATGTAACACTCAGCTTCTGCTTCGATGCCCGCCTGCATGCCATCATGTTCCCCACCATGATGATAATGGATTTAACCTCTGAAAGTGTAATAAGCAAGCTCTCAATTAAATGCTTTCTCTTATAATAGTTGCCTTGGTCATAGTGTATCAAAAATATCTAGCAATTTGTTTACCAAGCATCAAAATTATACCAATCATTATCAAATACAAGAATAATTTGTCATTGATAAATGAATTTAATGGAATATTAAATAACAAAAAGAACAGATAATGTATACAACCTCAAAGATGAACCACACATGTACCATGCTATAATAAAGAGCATGACATTAAAATATCATAAACAGCATGGTTTTACTTTTTTTGAAAAGGTAGTAATAAAATGAAGCTATGGGTTGTCAGAGCAACTTTTTTGGGTGTAGGCATTTTTCTTTATCTTTTCTCTGTAATTACAAAAAAGTAATCTATATATGCATAAAATTTCACAGAGCTTTAGACCGAAAACACCAAAATGTGACCTTTATCCTATGTAAGTTCAAAATACAAAATATGGAAAAAGCTTAAAATTGTCTATTAATAGAATAAAGCAAATAGGCAATCATTTTTCAAAAATTCAAGTAATTCATTTGACTAAAGTGATAAATAGCTCAGCCAACGGGGGGCAGAGTAAAATGTCCTCTCAACTCACAGTTGATGCCACATTTCTGGATGGAAAAAAAAATAGAGCTTTCTTCCCAAGATTTTGTTGAATCAAGCATATTCTGTCTGACTACCTCTGTTCTATATTACACTGAGCTTCTAGGCTAAGAGAAGATCCCAGATCGAGAGACCAGGAGGGGAGCCCTCAACAGCAAAACACATTTTCATCAATCTAAAAACAATTATCTGCCACATTATAAACCAGTACAAGACCTAAAAACTTGTTCAGAAAGCTAGCATTTTATTTGAAAGTATAAATTGGTAAATTCAAAATTTGAATAGACTTCATCTTATCAGCCTTAAGAAAAGGTATCAGCTCATCTCACATTATTTAAAAAAGCAGTGAACTGAAGCAACCTAAACCTTCACAGGTTAAAATTTAATGACTATAAAACAGTTCATTCAGCCCTAAGGTGGCAGCTTAGGAAAAGGCATATTAATTTTGTTTTGTGGGGGACTAATATTAATTGTTTCACTCTATTGTTATGTTATATAACATTTCTTATTGTACAATCACAGAAGATGTTATCTCTAGTCAAAACAAAGGGGGGCAATGGGATAAGTATAGAGATGGCTTACATATAGGAATTACCAAGAAGATACTTTCATGTAAATATGATAAAAAATGTCACATTTTCTAATGGAAAAAACACAAAGATGGCATGAGCAAAGAGATAATAGAATGTCACCATACATAAGGATATAAAATACTAGAAATAAAAAAATCAAATGATTATTTTTTAGTTTTAATGGATCAATATAGCTGACAAAAAGATTAATAAAGTTCAAGGAGGACACAGAAAATATCAGAACAAATGAAAGTGAGTGAAATAAAAATAAAACAAGGGCCTGATGGGAACCATTCGAAAACACCTAGTTTCTAAATCTTAACAGAGTTGACATGCCATTGACATGTTGGCTTAAATGATTTGCTTAAGGAGACTGACCTTGCACTGTAGGATGTTGATGCATCTCTGGTCTCTACCCTCCAGATGTCAAGAGCAAGTCCTGATTTTTGACAGCTGAAAATGTGTCTAGACATAGCTGGATGTTGGCTGGAGGATAATGTTATCCATGATTGATAACCACTAGTTGAGAACATATTCCCAGCAGTAGATGGAGAGAATAGATAGACGAAAGAAAGTATTTGAAAATCTGCTAAATGAGAACATTCCTAAGTTTCCTAAAGCAGAGGAGACCTCCAAAGTTTTGTGTGGAAAAAGGTAAACTAACTGGAGAGACTTCATATAGTGATGTGTCATAGGATAAATAGTATAAAACCAAAGAAAGTCATGTGGTACAGATGGGAACAGAAAAATAGGCTCTGCTGCCTCAGCAGAAATAATGTTGGAGCAAGTTCTTTAGTCTACTGAGAGAAAAATAGGTGCTGACACAGAAATACTTTTCCAGAGCAAGAACCTTTAAAAATGGTGAATGAAGACACGCAAAATGCAAAACTTTGAGAAAATTTGAAGCAGACATACATTACATGGAAAGCTAAAAGTAAAGCCATCCAGAGTCAAGAGAAATAGTGCCAGATGGATAAGTAGGATGAATTTAAAGGAGAAATGAAAGTCATTTTCAAGATTCAGTGTTGTCTACCAAATTCAAATGGGCTCTTTGAATAGATCCTACTTTAAAAATTTATATGAAAACACCTACAATGCAGAATAACCACACAAGGTCAAGCAAGAACAACCCTAGGGGACATTTACTACCTGATTTCAACATTTCCTACAAAGCTTCAGTTGTCAAAAGAGTGTGGTGTTGGCACAGTGGAGAGATAAATAAAACAGAAAAACAAAAGAGATGGTCCAGAAGTTGACTCTCACGAAAGAGCAAATGAAGTTTTGGGAAATTATTTTAAAAATTATACATGCAAGCCACTAGATGAATGTGCAAAGAGTTAGATTTCACATCAACCTTATTCTTTTCTGTAAAAAATCAATTTAAGATTAGTCATGGGTACCAGATGAAGCCCCGAACAACAAAGTATTTCAAAAATATAAAAGAATACCTTTAAGATTTTGGAGTAGGTATCAGTAAAAAACAGTGATATCATGAAATTTGCAGGCAAATGGATGGAACTAGAAAATACCATCCTGAGTGCGGTAACCCAGACTCAGAAGGACAAACATAGTATGTACTCACTCATAAGTGGATACTAGATGTGAGGGAAGGGATGGCCAGACTGCAACTCAACTCACAGCTCTAGAGAGGCTAGCTAATAGGGAAAGACCCTAGGAGGGACACATGAATGGCCCAGTGAAGAAGTGGATGAGATCTGCATGAGCAGACTGGGAGTGAGGGGGGCGGAGGGTGAGGAGTGGGGGATGAGAACATAGGGAAATGGGAGGGTCTAGCTGGAACAGGGATGGAGTGGGAGGGCAGGGAGGGAGATACCATGATAGATGAGGACATCATGGGAATAGGAAGAGGCAGGGTTCAGGGGAGGCTCTCAGGAATCCACAAGGAGGACCCCACCTGGGAGTGCTGGCAGTGGTCTAGAGGGTGCCTAGACTGGTCTACTCTGGTGACCAGTCTAGTGAATACCCTAACCAACATCATAGAGCCTTTGTCCAGTGACTGATGGAGGCAGATGCAGAAATCCATGGCCAGGTGCCAGGCTGAGCTCTGGGAATCCAATCGTTGAGAGAGAGAGAGGAGGGATTGTTGCTAATAAAACACTGTTTGGTCTGTGGCTGGGCAGGAAGTGTAGGCAGGACTAACAGAGAGAAAAAGAGGAACAGGAAGGCAGAGGGAGTCTCTGCCAGCCGCCACCAGGACAAGCAGCTTGTAAAGATGCCGGTAAGCCATGAGCCATGTGGCAAGGTATAGATTTATAGAAATGGATTGATATAAGATATAAGGACAGTTAGCAAGAAGCCTGCCACGGCCATACAGTTTGTAAGCAATGTAAGTCTGTGTTTACTTGGTTGGGTCTGAGCGGCTGTGGGACTGGCAGGTGAAAGAGATTTATCCTGACCATGGGCCAGGCAGGAAAACTCTAGCCACAAGGGATTCTGCAGGTGGGGGACATCGAGATCATGATGGGAAGACATGCAGAGATGACTGGCCACACTAGTGGAAGCCCATGAACTGTAGACTAGTGGCTGTGGAGCCCCCGTGGGACTGGACTAGGCCCTCTGGATACGGAAGACAGTTGTTTTGTTCGAATTGTTTGGGGGGCACCCAAACAGGGGGATCGGGATCTGTCCCTGGTGCATGAGCAGGCTTTTGGGAGCCCAGTGTCAGTGGTGTGATGCCTTATGCAGCCTTGGTGCAGTGGGAAGGGGCTTGGACCTGCCTAGGCTCAGTGTGCTGGGCTCTCCTGACTCCCCATGGGAGACCTTGATTTGGGGGATGTGGGGATGTGGGGTGGCTTGGGAGAGAGGGCTGGGGAGTGGGAGGAGGGAGGAGATGGGATCTGTGGGTGGTATGTAGAGTAAGTAGAAAATTTCTTAATTAAGAAAAAAGAAAAGCAAAGATTTTGGAGTAGGAAATGGTTTCTGAGTCAGAACACTAACTCAACTTAGAAAATAACAAACAAAAGTAGACTTTGATAAACAATTTTTGTTTAAAACATTTCAAGATCAGCAGAAAATTACAGGAAAATGAATCTTCAGCACAAAGTTCTGAAAATAAATCTAATATGTAAGTCAATAAGAAAAACATTAAGATTCAATTTAAAAGTCGACAGACTGGCTAGGAATGGTGGTACATGCTTGTCATCCCAGGTCTTGGGAAGCTGAGTCAGGAGGGGTGCATTGAGGCTTACATAGTGAGTTCCAGACTAGGCTAGGCTAGGTAGTAAGGTCTCATTATAAATCTCCTAACTAAAAGCAGCAACAAAATTGACAGACAAAACAGCTACTTCCCCAAAACAAACATGAGAAGCCTCCACACACACACACAAAAAAAAACCCCCAAAACTAAACCAAACCAAAAAACCAAAGGCCAGTCCCTACTGAACCACCAGGGACCTGCTAGTTTACAACATAAGGAAGAACAAGCAGAGTGGCAGCAGTAGGTGGTGCCTGCTTGGAAAAATGTCTCCCTCCACCATACATGACAAAGTGAAGAATATCTCATCTGGTTTGGAAAATCATATAGCCAGCTATTAACATACAGTCTCAATATAAAAATGAAATATATATTATAATTTTATATTGAAATGAATCCATCCAATGTGTGTTTCTTTATCCTTGTAGGTCTTGACTCAAGAAAAATTTAAAGATGTCTACAAAGACCTTTATATCAACCTTATAGCAGCTTTGCTTATTTTTTTTTTTTTGAGACAGGGTTTCTCTGTGTACAGATAGGAACAGTTTTGGTGCCTGTCCTGGATCTTACTCTGTAGACCAAGCTGGTCTTCAACTCACAGAGATCCACCTGGCTCTTCCTCCCAAGTGCGGGGAATAAAGGAGTGCACCTCCACCACTCAACACTTATAATATGTTATGACTTGAAACAAAGCAATGAATGCTATTTATAGGGGAATGGGCAAATAGTGCGATCCACCTAAGCAAAGGAGTAAGACTTAAAATCATAGTGATGCAGGCATGAGCGTGGATGAACTTCAACATCGATTCATTATGTGGAACAAACCCATGCGCAAAAGGCTGTGATCTTTTAGATTCTATTTTTATGAAATCTGAAGAGTCTGATGCTAGGAGCAGTTGCTTTGTCCTGAGTGTTCATTTGGTGGGAGAGGGAAAGAAAGCTTCTGTGAAGATGGGATTGTGTCAGTCTTCAGTCAAGAAGTGGTCCACAGCAGAGAGTGGGTAAAGAGATCAGACTGGACACATGACATTGATACATTTTCACGTTAGTCATTCCTCAGCATAAAAAGGACAAATAAGACAATAAAAACAGGAGAGCCAAAGAGTTGGCAAAAGAAGGGACAAGAATGGTCAAAAGACACATGAAAGATGTACAACACCATTAATCATCAAGTAAGGGAAAATTAAAATTCAAGTAAATTCTATTTTATATCCATCAGAGAAACAACGTTTAAAATGATTCATGAGAATGTTCTTGAATTTTGGTGGCTCTGTGGTGACTATGTTGATAAATCTGTCAAAGCTCATCAAATTTTATATTTAAGGTTTATTTTTACTGTATGCAAATTTTATCTGACTAATAAAAAGGACAGATTTGCGGAGGAGTTTATGAAACTAATAGGTAGATTTGAGAATTTGTCTCTAGGGTGGGCTTAGAGGAATGCTACTGCAGATATGCCATAACTGTCCTCGTAGGGTAGTTTCTTCTGCCAAAATGAGAAGACAACCTGGAATCTGCAAATAAAGACCTGTGAGGTGTCAAGGTCACAGCTACTCTCCATCATCTAGGACCACAGCATCATCAGCCACCAGTAAAGCAACTCCCCCATGACAGGCATGAGGTTAGTGATTGACTTTGCAGGCATTGTCTTCTCAGTCCTCCCTCAGTGGCCCCTTGACTTCATTAACTGGGGCTACATCCTGGAATATGACTGCAGAGAAAAATAAAACTGCCTTCTCTGCATGTGCTCTGTCAAAGGGATCAATAAGTTTGTTTTTGTTCCCCTTCTGTTTTCATTCTTGAAGAATTATAAGTAATTGGGGCAACATGTCCTGAAAGTAGCACTGTAGCTGTAAGAGGACATGGGAGATATTACTTTTATATTTCAGAGACTCTGGAGAAGGAAAGTCCACAATAACAATGTTGTGATGGGAACCAAGTACTTGTTAGCCATCTTCAACAGAGGCACAGTCACTATTAGCATTTCACAGGCACTGAGCCCAGCAATGCTTAAGGCTGGAAAGTCAATGTAATATTTAGCTTTCTAAGCACTAAGCACAACTCAGTAAGATACAGTCTATTTTTACTTACATCTTGATTACTCCAGCTCAATATTCTGGTATAATCTTTGGTTCATGATCTGTGATCCAGAGAAAAATAACACTGGAAATCTTGTTTGGAATATTAAGAAAGAGGATTGGAGGAAACTTTCATCATCTGAGGTATATTTTTTTCATGCAAACAGTTTTAGCTAGTCATTTTCACTTAAATGAAATGTAATTATATGATTAGACTGAGATGAGCTACGGGGAAATTTACCAATCTAATTGAAACTAAAAAAATAATTGGAAAGCCTATCTGTGATGCTCCAAACTGCAAAATATATGTATATTAGCTTTATCACTGACTTTGCACTGAAAATTATTCTGGATCTTGCAAAGGCAGAGCTTGCGGTAAGGGAGGGTAGTGAAGAATTTCACTACATATTCGGAGTCCATATGGCAAATTAATAAAGGATGCCATTCTGAATCCCTTAAAGTTATACTTCACATTTTACTCTACAAATTACTTTGAAATTTATTCTTCTATCTTGGCAGGAGCCTAAAGGCTACCAACAGTGTCTTGAGTGGCAGGCTCCATATTGAAAGTTAAGATTTAATTTGCACTTCAAAGCATTAGTTCCTAGGCCAAAGATCCTCTTGGGACCCTTCCACCCTTATAAAGAGAGTTCTTGGATAGTTCAGTAGTGGAACTGTGCCTTGGACCCTGCCAACTTCCATGAATCTCCATGCCCTTTGACTCATCCCAGCTTGTTAGGCAATGAGCAGGAAATGAAGAGAGCTCTTTTCCTATTACCACAAAACTGTCCCTACTGGGATCTAGTAGGCAAAGGATATGCCCAAACAGCAGTGTGGTTTCTTGTCACAGGCAGAAACTGATATATTCCAAGTAGGAGCTTCCTGCTACCTATGTCTTTCATTTTGTAGTTCAGAATCCCCCTCCAATATTCATCACAGTAAATGTTTTCCAAAGAGAACTACAGCTTTCTATTATAAGATTTGAAATTATAATCAAGCAGTTACTTAGTTCACAAACTACTTGCAGAATGCCTGAAACAGTGATGAAAAAGGAATGTTAATGCAAAGGCAATTACCATAATAGTTGTGGCTAGTAAAACTGTATTAATAATTGTGTATAGGTAATAGTGTATAGGTAAACGCCAAAAGATAACCTTAGAATAAATGTTGTTCACTGGCCTTATGAAAGGAAAAATTAGAACAAGAGGACATAAATAATTTGTTAATTTGAAAAATCATGCAAAGGGTGTGGAGTTTTATATTACCATTACTTCTTATATTTCTCTTTAAAACATGCTTGTCTTGTTTATTTTTTAAACATGTGTATGTATGAAGTAGCAATCAATGGGTAGAGAGACATAACAATGAGCCAAGATATGAAAGAAAACTTTGGGAATTACAGTGATGAAAGACAGCACTAGGAGGAATGGGACACATGAGACGTGAACGGCTGAAACAGGTAGTTCACAGAGAAAAGCTGATTAGGTCAACTCAGGCTCCTAACTCCTAGAAAATCAATATTCTGCATGGCCCTAGTACATGAGGCAGAATTCCAAAGAGGGAATAACATAAAGATAATAAAAGAAAGAAGCTTAGGAAGTTAGTAGAATAGGATTTAATGTGTTTGTAGCTACTAACTGGGCCATGTGAGCAATTAGAAACAGAAGATTAGAGAGAAAAAGTAGAATGTCTGTGGATATGCATTAATTCCCAAGTTTATTTCTGTGTGAGACAGAATTTGTTTATGCTTTTGAGTTAAAGTTGTCTACTGAGTTAAATTTATGAGCATTTAACTATGAGTTTCAACACAGTTTCATATTTTCTGAAAACTTTAATCAGTTAGTTTAATTGCTTTATGGGGATCTGATATGAAGACAATCAATTACTGTGCATGCGGATACAGGAATTAGGACTTAGGAGCATAACTTCTCATCATGCACAAGGCCTTCCAAGATGTCAACCAGGTATCTGCAAGACCAGGACTACAAGTTTATCTGACGTCCAAGATCAGGCATATGTTGTGTGGTGACGAACAAAGAGCTAGTGTCTGTATATCTGAGGTACAAAGCAGAGCCCAGTAAGGAGGAGCCTGGGGTCACTTGAAATTGTGTAGACTGTAGCTAGAGTTTTCCTGCCTGGCCCACAGTTAGGACAAATCTCTCTCACCTGCCAGTCCCATAGCCGCTCAGACCCAACCAAGTAAACACAGAGAGACTTATATTGCTTGCAAACTGTATGGCCATGGCAGGCTTCTTGCTAACTGTCCTTATATCTTAAATTAATCCATTTCTATAAATCTAGACCTTGCCACATGGCTCGTGGCTTACCGGCATCTTTATATTCTGCTTGTCCTGGTGGTGGCTGGCAGTGTCTCCTTCTGCCTTCCTGTTCTTTCTTTTCTCCTCTCTGTTAGTCCCACCTATACTTCCTGTCTAGCCACTGGCCAATCAATGTTTTATTTATTGAGCAATACATTTGCCATACAGAACATCCCACAGCAGTAGACCTTGGCTTAAAATAAAATATTTGAGGCAAAGCAGATTCATCTAATAGTTCTTAACACTTTTTACATTCTTAAAAATCAGTTCACAAAAATTCAGTTACTATTTATATGTATATACATATATGTATAGGTATGTATATGTGAGCTTTCAAATATGTCATAAATGAAGAGCCCACATGGGGCAAGCTCCAGACTCAGAGAAGACAATCTTGGTGAGGCTATTCTTCCTCTAGGTCTTGAGGCTAAGCAGCCTCCATTCACCTCCACTCCTGGTGAGTAGGGGGAGGAAGGAGGGAATGCATGCGAGGTGACAGAGGCCCTCCTGAGAGATGCCCCTCTGGGTTCAAAATGACCAATGAAGAACCTCTTCCTAAAAAATGGGTTTGAGTGAAACAGACTGAAACAACATAAAGCTCATGTTCAGGCTTTGGAAGGAAACTACACAGATTTAACTCAAATGGTGTGACTAGCTTAAGGGAATGTGAAGAACTTAAGCAGGAACAGCAGGAGTCTGAGTGAAAACTCAAATGAGGTGAATTTTGTCTTTAAAGGGTTTACATGCCATGACCTAAATTCTAACAGTTGGCAGATGATCGAGTCATAGCTACCACTACAAGGAGTACATATATTTATCCAATTCACTCTGAGCTCCATATTATATACTAGGGCAATAATTCCAAGTGGATTTTAGCCATGGTTTGTTCTTTGAATGGTTATGAAAACTGAAGATAATCATAACCGAGGATGTGCAAATGTGAAGGTGTGGTCACAAACTTCAGGTTTAAACCATTTGAAGCACTATAAGTACTCATTTTACTCCTGAATTGAATAAGGTATTGGCTATGATGAAACTCATTCTGTTATTCAAGAAACCTTCAACCTCATTCAACAGGCACATGCTAACCAATATTGTCGGTAGTGTTAAATGGAGGAATGTGGGCCTTTTGTATAGAATTCTTGATATTAAATTAAATTTGCCTTGAAAAACTAAAACAAAATTTGTCATAAGTGATCACAGCTACTTTCAGAAAGGACTTTTGATAATACAAATACAGATGTGTGTGTGTGTGTGTGTGTGTGTGTGTGTGTGTGTGTGTGTGTGTGAAAAGACGTCACAGCTAAGGCTGTATTATTGAGAGTACTCACTTGGGTTCACATAACACATGCTAGCCTTAAGGCAACTAACTGGCTGGCAGTTCTTAGAGGGATGATTTCTTTGATGGCTTGTTTATTCTTAGAATGGACTTGGAGGAAAAATACACTTAGTAATAGAATGCTTGAGTACACTGGATACCTTAGGTTATAATTTGAGAGTTTGTGCATAAAATGCAATGTTTCAGAATTTGGAACTTACGTTTATATAAAACCAAAAGATCCATCCGTTAGAAGGAAACATTCATTTAACAACATTTTTAGCAATTTTCATCATAATGCGTAATCCTAAGCATGTGCTGGGACAAGCAACTGACAGAAGCTCATGAGAGAGACTTTGAGTTGCTAGACTTAAGCTGGAATCTATGCAAGCAGAAAGGGCAACTGTGAGTGAGACAAAGACCCAGGTATTAGCATACTCTAGCAATGGGCTGGCATATAGTACCACGTGTCTCCTTCTGGTTCTCTACCTGGACCCAGAGGTTAAAACCTGACAGATGAAAACCTACAGAAGAAAACTGTGAAAAGGCTCATAATCAAAATCTAGAGACAGCAAAAGAGACTTTGACAGGAATGCTCTTTAAAGTTTCAGAATTCTCTGGGATGTGATTTTGGGTATCTCTTTCAAAATCTATTTGATTAATTTTTACATTTATACATTTGACTGATATCCAGAAGTAGAATCATTCTTATTCTATAGCTATTAATTTGAAAACAATAACAACAACAACAATACAACCAGTTATCTCTGAGAGAACAAACCCAAACCAGATTTATAACTAACTGGAAGTATGATCTAGTCATGGGGTAGTCTCAAATCCCATAGAGGTTTAGAGTCGATTTGAAAAACAACTAAACAAGTGAATCACTAGTCATAGCTAGTATTTATATGGATTACATATAAATTTTCATTGCTGTGTAGAAATTCATTTCATGACATAGTTCACAAATAGCTTGAATTTCTCAGTGTAATTACATCTATGTCATTAGTGCCATATTGTCAATGTCACATTTTCTTTACTGTGACAACAATTTCTGAGAGAATCAGCATAAGGAAGGAAGGGTTGGAAGGCTGTTTAGCTCCACACTCTCGAACAGAACAAGTGTAGAACATCCTGGAAGCAGGAGAGTCTAGACAATATCCTTCTTCATTTTTATGGTGGATAGAAAGAAGAAAGGCAAGAAATGGCCTAAAGACAAGACATGTCCAAAGAGCCATCCCAGTGACCTACTTTCTCTAGTTAGGTCGTATCTCCTAGTTTCTAGAACCTCCCAAAACATTACCACCATCTAAGGAACTAATGCCCAATATATCAGCCTGTTGGGGACATATATTTATCCCTAACAAGTGCCTAGACCATGAAAAATCAATAGTATTAGGAACAGCTGCTTTGTACCCCCATTCAATCATTGACCTCTTAATTTTCTACCCTAACCTTAATGGAGGTCACCTTTGGTAATTGGTATAAAATGGAACTCTATGGTATTTGCCACACTTTACCCATGAGGTCGCCTGTGTTATTTCCAGGTAGAGATTGCTCATTTGCACTGTGATATGAATTTGCACTGTGTGACTATGTCTTAGTTTATTTAGCCATTCTGTTTTTGATAATTGGATACCAGCATGTTTGAAGCTATCGTGAATACTACATTTATGGAATATTTTAGTATACACATTTTGGTAAATGTATGTAAGCATTCTTGTTGGGTGTAATCAAAGTGTAGAATTTCTGGGTCATAAAGGATGTATATGTTTATGCTAACATTTAGAAGACATTGAGAAATTTGTTACTTCTAGAGGGTATGAGATTTGCATCTCATTTAGCCAAAATGAGAATTATGCAGCCTCTTTAACACTTGTTATTCTCTGTCTTACTCATTTTAGACTTTCTGTTATGTGTCATATGGTGGTTTAAATTTGATGTCCCTTAAAATGTATGAAATTCAACCTTTTCAATGCCTCATTCATGTAAATCAGTGCTAGTGTTTATTTCTTCAAGTTTCTCAACTTCTCAGTCAAATGCATGATTTTCCCATTATTTACTAAGTATTAAAGTATTCTAAAGACTTTTAGAATGAAATTTGGGATATTTGAATTATTTGTAATACTTTTTTTCCTAAATACATGATTGTGTTTTATCTAGATTACCCTTTCAGTGACATGGTGTTAAGAATAAATAGTGTTCTCATGCTATAACATCTTGATTCAGTGGAGAAACAATGCTAAGGCTTTGAAAAACTAATAATTTTATTCATTTCTATGATACAATCATAGCCTACCTAACTAAGGCACCAGAGAAGCAAGTGTTATTGCAGTCTACCAGCAGACATGTCACTATTAAAAAATATATAGACATTTTGAAGAGTAATTATAAATTTAGAACCACCAAATCTCCATTATGAAATGATAGCATATTAAATGTATTAACTTTACACTGTCACTTATCATTGAATACATATCATTAACTGATCATAGAAAGTCCAGGCTGCAATTAATTATCATGCTTCATGTGTATTCTAGTCCAGATTCTGTTTTTCTCTAGTCTGATTATATCTCTAGATTCACTGTTTACCCCACTACTTTTTGTCAGAATTGCATAGTAAAGTGTGTGATTTGAGTACCTCCACCATTCCTTCCACAAATTTTTCCAACAAAACATATAATGATAGTAAGTTGAAATAAAATAAAAATAGAGATTTGAAGTAAGAAAAAATAAGTATTCAAAATAAAACAACAGCAGGTATTGGTGTTCAAGAAGAACTTTTTTCTACAGAATAGAAATGGAAGAATAATAAAACACATCAAAGAAAGTAGTACACTGAGCTTGAGATTATGAGTACAGGGACTAGGCTCACAGCACAAAAGCAGTTTCTTACATATATCAAAGAGCATGTCCAGTTTATTTATTGTGCTGTGTATGGTGATAAGCCATGTGACCACTATTATTATATGGTTTGATCTCTGTGACTGGGGATAAAGATTCCCAAGCTTAATATGGAATATCAATGTTAGGTCTAGTCTACTTCTGTATGAAATAGGAATGCTGGTTAAGGGAACCCCAGAAGTCATTGCCAAAACTGGGTATACAGAAGAAAACAGTTGCATTAATAGCAGCAACAAAGACAGTAAAACCCTGCTTAAGACAAGTCTGCTCATCAATCTCCTGAATCATATAAGTCAGGATATGGCACAACATGCTTATCATATTAGTGCTTAGGAGGTTGAAACAGGAAGAACCCAAATTCCAGACCAGCCTGGACTACACAGTAAGTAGTAGTCTCCATCTCAGAAATAAAGTTAAAAACCAAAACCAAACATGTAAGGCAAACCGAGGAACACTGCTGCTGAAACAGAAGCAAACATTTGGTAATAGAATATAAAAATAATTTAAAAGTACCTTGAAGTGTTTGGATATTAAATAAAGAGGTGTAGGAGGATCTTTTCCCATTCTATAGACTGTCTTTTTGTCTTATTGACCATGTCCTTTGCCCTATAAAAGCTTCTCAGTTTCAAGAGGTCCCATTGATTAATTGTTTCTCTCAGTGTCTGTGTACTGGTGTTATATTTAGGAAGTGATCTTTAGTGTCAATGCATTCAAGACTACTTCCTACTTTCTCTTCTATCAGGTTTAGAGTAACTGGACTTATGTTGAGGTCTTTGATCCACTTGGACTTAAGTTTTGTGCACAGTGACAGATATGGATCTATTTGCAGTCTTCTACATGTTGACATCCAGTTATGCCAGCACCGTTTGATGAAGATGCTTTTTCTTTTCTCCACTGTACAGTTTTGGCTTCTTTGATGAAAATCATATTTTCATAGGTGTGTGGATTAATGTTAGGTTCTTCAGTTCGGTTCCATTGGTCCACATGTCGGTTTTTATGCCAGTACCAAACTGTTTTTATTACTGTAGCTCTAGAGTAGAGCTTGAAGTCAGGGATTGTGATGCCTGCAGAGGTTGTTTTATTGTACAGAATTCTTTTGGCTATCCTGAGTTTTTTGTTTTTCTATATGAAGTTGAGTATTGTTCTTTCCAGGTCTGTGAAGAATTGTGTTGGGATTTTGATGGCGATTGCATTGAATCTGTAGATTGCTTTTGGAAAGATTGTCATTTTTACTATGTTAATCCTATCTATCCATGAACATGGGAGATCTTTTCATTTTCTGACATCTTCTTCAATTTCTTTCTCCAGGAACTTAAAAATTTTTGTCATACAGGTCCTTTGCTTGCTTAGTTAGAGTTACCCCAAGGTATTTTTATATCATTTGTGGCTATTGTAAAGGGGGATGTTTCTCTGATTTCTTTCTCAGCCCATTTGTCATTTGTACATAGGAGGGCTACCAACCCCACATCTGACAGAGGACTGATATCCAGAATATATAAAGAACTCAAGAAATTAGACATCTAAATACCCAACAGTCCAGTTAAAAAATGGGCTACAGAACTAAATAGAGAATTCTCAACAGAAGAAGCTCAAATGGCTGAAAGATATTTAAGGAATTGCTCAAAATCCTTAGTCATCAGGGAAATATGAATCAAAATGACTCTGAGATACTATCTTACACCTGTCAGAATAGCTAAGATCAAAAACACCGAAGACAGCTTATGTTGGAGAGGATGTGGAGCAAGGGGAACTCTCCGACACTGTTGTTGGGAATGCAAACTTGTACAGCCACTTTGGAGATCAATATGGCACTTTCATAGAAAATTGGGAATCAACCTCCCTCAAGGCCCAGCTATGCCACTCTTGGGCATATACCCAAGGAATGCTCAATCATACCACAAGGATACATGCTAAACTATGTTCATAGCATCATTATTTGTAATAGCCAGAATCTGGAAACAACCTAGATGCCCTTCAACTGAAGAGTAGATAAAGAAAATGTGGTACATATACACAATGGAGTACTACTCAGCAGAGAAAAACAATGACATCATGAGGTTTGCAAACAAATAGATGGAACTAGAAAATATCATCCTGAGTGAGGTAACCCAGACTCAGAAAGACAAACATTGTATGTACTCACTCATAAGTGGATACTAGATGTAAAGCAAAGGATGACCAGAGTGCAACTCATAGCTCCAGGGAGGCTACCTAGTAAAGAGGACCCTAAGAAAGACACAGGGATCACCCAGTGACAGAGAAATGGATGAGATCTACATGAGCAGACTGAGGGTGGGGGGATATAATGGAGGGCAAGGGTCGGGGGAAATTAAGCTAAGGGGAGTGGGAGTTCCCAGCTGGGAACTAGACCAGGCCCTCTGGATAAGTGAGACAGTTGATGAGATTGAACTCAGGAGTCCCCATGCAGTGGGACTAGAACCTGTCCTTGGTGCATGAGCTGGCTTTTTGGAACCTAGGGTCTATGCTGAGA
Source organism: Peromyscus aztecus (assembly GCA_902168405.1). Lineage (NCBI taxonomy): Eukaryota > Metazoa > Chordata > Mammalia > Rodentia > Cricetidae > Peromyscus > Peromyscus aztecus. The sequence continues at coordinate 10,038 of CABHPQ010150717.1, read as the reverse complement.
CACTTTGTTCAGCCTTGGTGTAGGGAGGAGGGGGCTGGACCTGCCTCAACTGAATCTACCAGGCTGGGCTTACTACTCAGGAGAGGCCTTGCCCTAGAGGAGGCAGGAATGGGGGGTGAATAGGGGGGGAGGTTGGGGAGGTGGGAGGAGGGAGGACAGGGGAATCTGTGGCTGATATGTAAAATTAAATTAATTATAAAATAAAAAATATTGATGCACATGGAAAAAAAAAGAGGTGTAGGAGGAAAAATGATATCCCACAAAAGGAACAACTACTAACAAAAAGAAAAATGATATGAAAATTCACTAATAAGTCTTGGAAATGAAAAATACATACTTGATGTAAAACCTGAATATTCTGACTAAACTCTAATGTGAACATAGTTAAATGGCAAATTCAAGACATGAAGATATGGTTATGGGTTGCATAGAAGGCAGCTTAGGTAGGTATTGAGATAGAAACTAATAAGGATAAATCAAAGAAGAGGGAAGGTAGAATAATTTTAGGGGGAGCTACATTAGATGCAAGCTATCAAGGAAAAGGGTTGGGGAAGTAGAGGTTGAAAAAAATGATGATTACAAATATGCTGGGAAGCAAAGAAAACTTGAATATTAAAAGTTGAAGTGCATACTCATGCATCAGGGATAATAAGCACACACTTATCATAATCTCTTGAAACTAGCAAATATTCAGAATATAAATAAAATTTTACATATGAATGATAAAAGAAGGAGGATTCATGTACACAGTGACCAAAAAATCACTGCAGACCTCATCAGCAGTGCTAGATAATTGATATGCAGAATGAGGCATGAGCCCACAAAAATCTATTTAATAATTTATTAAAGGGTGCAGTAGAAATACAGACTCACTAATACAGAACAATGAAGACACCTGTGATGATCCTGCTGTTTTAGCTGCCTCTGTCCTGTCCAAGAACAATGGGTACCAACTGAAATCTGCTCCATGTCCTCTTCATCTTGTCTTAGCCACCCAAGAGAGTGCATGACCCCTATTCCTCTGCCCTTAAGTGGTCACCTACATAGGCAAGGCCAAGACTTAGGGCTTTCTGCCTCAAAGCCATTGGCTAGAATCAATTAATTCCGACAACACTTCCCCTTTTTTGTCTAAATAAAAGGGTTTTAATCCTAACACAAAGCTATATACAGTAAGAACAATTATCAAATATTGTTTAGAAGAAAGAAAAGGTAATAACATAAACAAAAATGGAAATACAACCAACAAAACAACATCAAACATGAAACACATACTAAATGTCCAGGTCATAGGTAATTGGTGAATTACAGAGATTGCTCCTGAAGAATCTAAATCTTTCTTGTAACTGATGTGTTCTTAGCTAAGATATGAGAGGATTGTAACTATAATTATCTAGTCTTCAACCCTATCAAAGACCTGAGAAGGAAAATAATACTTGAATAAGCAATAAGTACAAGCAAGCAGCTTCCAAAAATGCAAGAAATGATAGAAACAGCTGGCTGCCTGGACAGTCATTGAATGTTTCTCTGCAATGTTGGGACAACCTACTTTGGTCTAGAATATCTGATAGACCATTTTCAGAAGCAGGAAAATTTGGCTTGGCAAGGTTTAGCAGTCTTTTCCTTTTCTTCTGCTTGTCCAAACTGGACAGTGTGCTTACAATCAGCAGTTGAGGCAAGGGCAGTTCTTTGCCTAGTAGGCCAGTCTTGCCAAGAAGAAGACAAACTCCATATGGAGTGTCTTTGATGCACATCATCCTCTTGGGAGTAGATCAGTGCTGTCAGGAGCAATTGTGTCTCATGTCAACGGAATTCTGAATTATTAAAAGTTATTTAAAATGTCATATTGTCTGGGTCTTTGAAGTGTTTGAAGATTATCTATCTATCTAAAATATAACCCTGTTTATCTAGAAAACCTAACGAACATGACTAAGTTTGACAAACATGGGTAGCTCTTAACCTGTAATTCTTATCAACCTATATAGCTTAAAGACTAAAGCTTCACATTATAAAATAAACAATCTCTAAACAGATGTACAGTTTAAGGATGATGACCTTGAAATTGTGACAATATGCAAAAATATCTTAATCAGAGGTAGAAATGTATAGTGCAATATGACAAAAAGATCCTTAATTTGCATCAATACAAAAAATCCCAAACAGAAGTAGAACATACATACACTATGACAAAAATAATCTTACATTTGTATCAATATATAAAAGTATTTTAAAAAGAATTAGGAATATATGTACACTGTGACAAAGTTTTAAATTTGTATCCATTTACAAATTACCTTAAACAGGAATAGAAAAATAATTTTACATTTGTATCAACATGCAAAGGATAACCAGACTGCAACTCATAATTCCAGGGAGGCTAGCTAGTAAAGAGGACCCTAGGAAAGACACAGGGTTCTCCCATGACAGAGAAATGGATGAGATCTACATGAGCAAACTGGGGATGAGGAGGGGTTAATGGAGGGCAAGGGTTGGGAGAAAGAGAGCTTAGGGGAGCAGGAGGTCCTAGTTGGATCAAAAAAAAAAAACAGAGTGGGAGAACAAAGAAAGAGATACTATGACAAATGAAGACACCATGGGAACAGGAAGAAACAGAGTGCTAGAGAGGTCCCCAGAAATCCACAAAGATACCTCCAGTATAGACTACTTGCAATAGTTGAGAGGGTGCCTGAGCTGACTTACTCTGGTGATCTGATGGCCAGACACCCTAACTGTCATGATAGAACCCTCATACAGTGACTGATGGAAGCAGATGCAGAGATCCACGGCCAAGCCCCAGGTGGAACTCCAGGAGTCCAGTTGAAGAGAGAAAGGAGGGATTATATGAGCAAGAGATATTGAGACCATGATTGGAAAAACTACAGAGACAACTAGCCAAACTAGTGGAAAATATGAACTGTGAACCAATAGCTGAGGAGCCCCCATGGAATTGGACCAGACCTTCTGGATAAGTGAGACAGTTGTTTAGCTTGAACTGTTTCGGGGGGGCCACCAGGCAGTGAGACTGGGACCTGTCCTTAGTGCATGAGCTGATGTTTTGAAACCTACTGAGACACTTTGCTGAGACACTTTGTTCAGCCTTAGTGCAAGGATGAGGGGATTGGACCTGCCTCAACTGAATGTACCAGACTCTGCTGACTCCCCATGGGAGATATTTCCTTGGTGGAGGTGGGAATGGGAAGTGGGTTGGGGGAGAAGGCTGGGGGGTGGGAAGAAGGAGGACAGGGTAATCTGTGGTTGATATGTAAAACAAATAGAAAATCTCTTAATAAAAAGAAAAAAATTATACTCGTGCAAATTATCTAAAATTTATAATTGTTATTTTAGTTTACAAGTATATACAATTAACTACCTTATTCTATCTTACCCATCCCTTTTTTTTTTCTATTCCAAAAGAGATTCCTGAGTCTAAACTTTATTGTCCCACCCCCGACCCTGTAACAACTTATAACCAGTCCCTTACAGATGACAATTGTCCATAACCCTGAGCAAACAAAAACCTGTTGGGGGGGGATGGGCGTCATTTTCTTAGAATTGCTTCTTACTGTCTAGGGAGTGATGTTATGTCTGTGGCATCCTGTGAAACACTAAAACAATGGTTAAGTCTCATGAGGACTAGCTGTAACATTTATAGTTAGTCTCAGAGTAATGGGTGAATTTAGCTGAAGTTCTGGCTAGAGTGGTGTAAGATGGTGGACCATCTCAGCTAGCCATCTTGGAATTGAATTGTCCTGAGCAGTTTGCAGTCCAAAGCTGATCTTTGAGTGGTGGCACAGCCATATCTGAAAGGAATGGCATAAAGTCATCACAGCTGTATGACAAAGGTCCAGCAAATCTGAGCCACATGACGGCTGCCATGCCACTTTGGTTTTCATCCACACCTGTTGCATACCTGGGGCACTTTTAATATTTGTATAATTTGAGGATATTTGATTAATAGAAAATTTCTTATGAATCATTTATGCCTTCTGCCAGGAATGCTGCTTCTAAGCTTCCCCAGGACAGTCCTGAACATACTGTTCACCCCGCTTTTAGGGAGATATCTTTATCTACTTGAAGGTCTTCCTTATGCCTTGGAGATTGTGACAATAAAGAAGCCAGAGGTCTCTTCATGAGGTTATGAGACATTCTTGAAACATCTGTCACTGTACTTATACAGGGACAAGATATTCAAAAACAAAGTAAACTCAAAAAGGTCAAAAAGATTCAGTGGGCTAGAGGAGATGGCCACAGTTCAGATTACAAGCCTCTTCCCACTGTACACTCAGACAATAACGTGGCATACAACTCTGCCCTACACAGAGGCATATTGATGAACAAAGTATGGAGTGGAAAGATGATAAAATAATAAGATGTTAGGACTTCCCTCTCTTAGAAATGTTAGCTCATGCAGAGCCACTATCGTGACGTATGACCAAGGAACAACAGAATGCCAGGATTAGACATATAGACAAATTCTATAAAGATATAAATGTGAACACTGTATTATTCCAAAATTTGAATAAAAACTGAAGCAGCTTTTGCCTGAAAATATTTCCTGGGCACTCTGACCATTAAGAGTTAATAATACACTGCTTGAGGCATGGCGAAATGCCTGGGGTGGCTTGAAGATTTTGTTTTGGTCTAATGTCCTTGAAGCAACCAAAGCTACCAGCCTGAGAACAGACTGTCATATGCCTCTAGATTCTTTAATATTGGTTATGGGGTTAATGAGTAAGAATAACTCTGTTTATTAATTATGTCAAAACTTGAGGGAAATGATTGGAAATGATAACTCTGTTCTATCATAGTTTATTAATGATGACTAAAAGATGAGCAAAAGGAAGTGAAACATATGTCCAAAAACAAAAATGATATGATCTATGTTTTGGAACATCATGGATGTATCCCTGCTTACTAAATTCTGTATAAATAAAGAAGCACTCTGGCTGCTAGTCAGTCAGGCTGCAAGATTCTCCCAACCACCATAGTCTGGCTCATTTCCTTCCCTCACCAACTCCTTACAACCTCTGCTGGGACCCGGCCACTACTAGGGATGGCTCCTGACAGAATGGTATTTATTTGCTCAATGGCATTATTATAAACTAGGTAGAATTGTAGTTGTGGGGCCCCATCAATCTTTTGGAAACTTCAGAGACTGTTGTTAGGAAAATTTATTGTTCAATGTGGAAAACTTAAACATTATTAATATCAAAATGGAAAGTTTAAATTCCAAGATATTACTATATCTAAAGAAAGACTCTGAAGAGTCAAAAACAAGTATGGAGAGAAGGAGAATTGTGAAAATCTAGTCCCTAGATTTTTATTTTCTTCTGTCTCATCCCAGGTGGCTCTTCTGATATGAGACAGAAACTCTGAATTTTTCTTTTAGCAATGTGCTTAGATTTAGAGGAGAGAGCCACACTTCAACTCCAAAGCCAGCTTTAATTTTTAATTGAGTTCAGACTTCAATTCTTTTGAGAAGTAAAGAGATATTGATGTTTATGTAGTGAGATTTTACCCTGCAGAGAATATTGGTACAATTAGGTCAGATTTTTCTTTGCTTAGTATTTTTTTTTTCTGGATAGCTTTCCTTTCTTCTTTAGATGTCTAGATGTCCAAGGTCTTTTGACTGTTGAAGATGGGTATTTCTGTTTTCCTGTAAAGACAAAATCAGAATCCTGCCTTAACCTTTATTTGGTGAGTTTTCCTTTTGACTTGTAGAATTGGCGCATTGGTGGATGAACTGTCACTTCTCCTTATTAAGAGCTCTCTCTTGTTTGAATCAAATCTTTATTAATTTTGATAATATCTATAGCTTTTCTTCTCCTGTGGAAACAAAAGTGAAACCCCTTCCCCAATGTATCCTGGTTTCCATTCTGGGGTCAACGCATCTTTAAAGTACACAGGCTGATTTAACTCAGCAGTTTTTTCTGTTGTTCAATGTCTCTTCACAGCTGTTGTTCCTTTCTCATTATCATTAAGAAAAATTAAGGTTAATATGGCATTATGCAATCTATCTCTGGGGGTCTTAGTTCATTTTTTCTGTTTATTAAGAATTTCTTTAAAAGTGTGATTAGATCTCTACAACTGCTTGTCATGTTGGATTGTGTGATATACCTGTAATATGATTTATATTATTATATGCAAAAAACTGTCATTTTACTAGAGACATATGCTGGGACATTGTCAGTCTTAATTTGTCCAGTTATTCCCATGATGGCCATGACTTCTAATAGGTGTGTAATTATAGAATCAGCCTTTTCAGAACTCAGCAAAGTTGCCCATTGAAGTCCTGAAAATGTTATCTATTATATGGTGTACATATTTTAATTTTTTAAATTCTGCAAAATGAACCATAACCATTTGCCAAATTTCATTTCTTTGCATACCTTTAGGGTTGCTTCCTGCAGGTCATGGAGTTTGGTTATAGAAGGAACAAGTAGGACATTTTTAAAAATAATCTCCTTGGATTTTTGTCAAGTGATGGCAAAACCCTTTTTCAAACCTTTGCTATTGACATGGTTTTTTTTAATGAAATTCTGAGGCCCCCAGCACATTTCCTATTTATAACTGATCAATTTCATCATTATCTTGTGCTAGAGGACCTGGCAGACCAGTATGGGACCTGATGTGTGTTATATATATGAGATAATGCTTATTCCTGACTATTTACTGTAATTATATAAATAACAAAGTTAGTTCTGTTTTATCAGGAATAAATTCAGTGGTTTCAATATGTAAAACAATTCTTTCTGCATATTGAAACTCAGTAATAATATTGAGAGGTTCTGTAAAGTCCATTACTACCATGAGAATGGTATACAATTCTGACTTTTGCACAGAATCATAAAGGCTTTGAACCACTTTGTTTAAGTTGCCTAATTTGTAACCTGCCTTTCCTGATTTATTTGCATCATTATATAATGTATGGGCTATAGAGATTGCTGTTCCCTATATGATGTGAGAAAGGACCCAACTGGTTCTTTTTATGAATTTAAATCTCTTGCTTTTGGGATATCTGTTGCTAATCTCTCCCCAAAATTACTGCAAACTCTTTGCCAATACTCATTTTCTTCCTATAAAGAGGAAATTTCCTCATTAGTTAAAAGTACTACAATTTCTGCTGGGTCCATTCCTGTAAATTGATGAAATCTTAATTTTCCATTTAAAATCAACTTGGAGACTTTTTCCATGTAAGTTTTTAATTTTTTACTTTGTTTAGGTGATAAAAAGATCCATTCTAAGATAATATTTTCCCTCTGCATTAATATTCCTGTAGGAGAATGTGTAGAGGGTAAAATAACCAGAATGCAGTTAAGCTCTGTATCCACACAATCCACATGTGCATCCTGTAATTTCTTTTCCAGCAAAGCCAATTCTCTCTCAGCTTTTGATAATAATTCTCTTGGACTATTTAAGTCCTTGTCACCATCTAAAGTTTTAAACAAATTACTCAGTTCATGATTTTTTTATCCTAATAGTGGGCCATAAATTGGAAATGTCTCCTAGCAATCTTTGAAAATCATTAAGAGTCCACAATCTATTTCTTCTGATTTGTAACTTTTGGGGTCTAAGTTTTGTAGACCTATTTCATATCCTCAGTTATTATAGAATCTCCTCTTTGTATTTTTTCAGGATCAATTTGTAACCCCCAGTGAGGAAAAACTTTCTTTATTTCTTCAAACATTTTTTTTTTCTAAAATATCTTCCTTTGAATTGGCTAAAAAGATATCATCCATATAATTGTAAATTATAGATTGTGGGAACTGTACAAGAATTATTTCCAATGGTTTTTGCACAAAATATTGGCTCAGGGTGGGGCTATTTAACATTGTGGGAGAACCTTCCATTGATATATCTTAACAGGCTGAGAATTATTATAAGTAGGCACCATTAAGGCAAATTTTTCTCATTCTTTTCTTATAGAGGCATAGTGAAGAAACAGTCTTTTAAGTCAATAACTATAATAGTCCATCCCCTAGATCACAGAGAGGGCAAAGGAATTCCAGGCTGTAGAGAGCCCATTGGCAGAATTATTTTATTTATGGCTCTCAGATCTGTCAGCATTCTCCATTTTCCAGATTTCTTTTTAAGAACAAATACAGGAGAATTCCAAGGGCTGGTGGATTTTTCAATATGTTGAACATTTAACTGCTCCTGAACTAGCTGTTCTAAGACCTGTGGTTTCTCTGCTGTCATAGGCCATTGCCCAACCCAGACAAGTTTGTCAGCTAACCATTTTAAGGGTAGAGCCATTGATACCTCTCAGAGATCAACAGCTATTGTGTGTAGCTGGAGAATTTCTCTCCCAAGTCCCGCCAGTCCCAGAGCCCACTTACAAAATAAACACACAGACACTTACATTATTTAAACTGTTTGGTCATTAGCTCAGGCCTATCGTTGTCTAGCTCTTACTCTTATATTTAGCCCATTTCTATTAATCTATACTTTGCCACATGGCTCATGGCTTACTGGTACCTTACATCTTGCTTGTCCTGGTGGTGGCTCCAGGCAGTCTCTTCTCCACCTTCCTGTTCCCTCAATTCCTCTCTCTGTTAGTCCCGCCTATACTTCCTGTCTGGCTACTGGCCAATCAGTGCTTTATTAACATATTTGTCATACAGAACATCCCACAGCACTTCCCCTTTTCTTTTTTAAAAAGGAAGGTTTTAACTTTAACATAGTAGAATTACATATAACAAAACAATTATCGAGCAAGAATTACAGTTACAATATTAAAGAAGATATCCTATCTATCTTATATTTATGAGTTTAAGGTTTTATATCTAACTTATCTTTTACCATAACTGAGGAAATTACAACTATCTAGTCTTCAACCACATCAAAGACCTCAGAAGGATATAATACTACCTGAGAAATGGAGAAGATGTAAGCAACTTTCGGGAGTCTTGCAGGGTACACAGAGACAGCTGAGAGCCTGGACAGTCATCCAAAGTTCTCTTGTAAAGTTGGGGCATCTGTTTTCAGCTCACAGGCCTAGAGTCTCTCAGTCATTTTTTTCTGTGTCCTATAGAATGTCTGGCAGTTTCCTCTGCAAAGCAGGAACCTGAAGGACCATTTTGTCAAGCAAAGTTCAGTAGTCACCTTCCTATGGGTCCTGCATGTCCAGTCGATCAAGCAGTTCAGGCAAGAACAGTTTCTTGCCCAAATGGCTATTTTTGCCACGGTGAAGATAAACTCCATATGGAGTGTCTTTGATGCCCATCCTCCTCTGAAGTAAGTCCAGTGTTGCAATTGAGGGAACAGGAAGGTGGAGAAGAGACTGCCTGGAGCCACCACCAGGACAAGCAAGATGTAAGGTACCAGTAAGCCATGCGCCACGTGGCAAAGTATAGATTAATAGAAATGGGCTAAATATAAGAGTAAGAGCTAGACAACGATAGGCCTGAGCTAATGGCCAAGCAGTTTAAATAATGTAAGTGTCTGTGTGTTTATTTTATAAGTGGGCTCTGGGACTGGTGGGACTTGGGAGAGAAATTCTCCAGCTACAAATGGTACCCAACGGCTCGAATTTCCACCTTAAACCTTAAAATTTTTAATAATCAATTCTAAACAGAGCCAAAACCAGGTTCCTGCTTCATGTCTCATATGGGCAGCTAGACGCTGCAAAACACTGGCGGGTTCCTGGCTGGCGGGTTCCTGGCGTGCGCGTTTGACCATCAGTATGGCGGGAATGAGGTTTCTGCCTCATTTTACTAGTATATATATTAAAAAAAAGAGGTTTCTGGGCTACAACGCTGCTTTAATAAAAGCGTAGACCCACTATTTCTGAGAGTTGATCGCTCCCAGAACTCGCAAAAATATACCACCACCATGTTGAAACTTAAGTGGGCGGAGCCAACAGCCACAGTGCTGTTTCAGTCTTAGAATGCTACAGTTTAAAGCAATAGGCTCAAGGTAATATAAAAAATAAGCCACGTAAAGATTGCTACCACACAGAGAATATGGATTATGTTCTCTTTGATATTTGTAACTAAAGAAAAACATTTGATTACAAAAGCTGTTGAGTTATGTCAAAAT
>CABHPQ010150716.1:12648-28214 GCA_902168405.1 Peromyscus aztecus | reverse complement strand
ACCTAGATGTCCACCAAAAGATGAATGGATAAAGAAAACGTTGTGCATTTATACAATGGATTATCAATCGGCTGTTTTTTTGTTTTCCAAAAAAAAAAAAAATGAAATCCACAGGTAAGTAGACAGAGCTAGAAAAAAATGATCCTGAGTGAAGTAATCCAAACCCCAAAAGGAAAATATGGTATGTATTTGCTTATATGTGGTGTTAGCTGTTAAGTCTTCAATAAACGGGCTACAATTGTTATAGCACAGAGGTTAGGTATAGAGTAAGGATTTGGGGGAGGGAACAGTCTCTAGAAAAAAAGAAAATAGAGTATATACTTATGAATGGATATGGGGACAAGCTGGAATGGGAAGATTAAACAGAGGAGGAGGAAAGAAGGAGGGAATACTGAGATGGACAGCTAACACTAAGGACCATTTGAGGGGCCATATGGAAACCTACTACAGAAGAAGCTTCTTAAAATGTATACATATATAAAAGAAATCTAAGTGGAGTCACCAAATAATATGGGAGACAGGGACCCAACTAGACATTTCTGGCCACCAAAGGAAGCCTCTGGGAATGGGTTGCATCTAATTGAGTTGTTGGCCAGAGGTACCCCATCAAAGCCCCAAACCACTGAGGCGATTGCCAAAGATACTTACAAACTGATGGTAAGATACTATTTCTGAGCACAACACCTGCATAACTTACTGAATATAGAGAAGTTGAGCTGGTGTCTACCTAGAGCCTTGACCTCTACTGACTAGTGTTCATCATATTGGAAGGTTCTTTGCATACCAAAGGAAAAAGGTAAACACCAATCCAGCTACAAAGCCTTCTATTTATAGTACTGACATTCTTGCAAGATGCACTGGTGGAACAGTGGAACCAAAGTTGTAGGAGTAACCAACCACTATTTGATTGGATTTATGACCCACTCCACGAGGTAGATGCAGCTTGAGTGACCAAGAACATGAGACTAATTAGGCCATGGACCTGAAGGACAATCAAGTACTACTGTTCTGATAAAGGAAGGTAGCAATAAAATGATCCCCAATGGCATTCTATTATACTCATGGATCAGCCACCACAGAGAAGCTTCCTCCTGCAGTAGATGGGGAATAAAAGACAGAGACCACAATATACAGAGAATGAGAAAACTTAGAACCCCCAGTCCTAAATGGGATGCCTCCATCAAATCCCTCCCCTCAGGACTCAGGGAACTCTGAGGACGAGGAGGCAGAAGAATTGTAAGAGACAGAGAGGACAGAGGACACTAAGGAAACAAAGTCTTCTCAACACAACAGGAGTGATTCACATATGAACTCATGGAGTCTATGGCTGTTTGCACAGGGCCTGCACAAGTCTAAGCCAGATGGCATCCTGGTGCTGGGAGAGGATGCAAAAAAAAAAAAAAACCCCATTACTAACACAGAATCTATCTCTCGTTGACATCTGCTTGCCTCACTGGATATACAAACCACACTTAAGGGTGGGCCCCATACCCAGCAGTATACAGATAACACAAGGTGAATTAAATAATGTTTTTGGAATAATTTTGCCTCATAATGTTTTGTCTAGGTATTTTTTTTAATGTTACAGGTCTATTGCTTATATATTATGGTTTCTAATTTTGTGTTTTCGGGGGATTTCTGGATGTTTGACTTTGTGTGTCACAGTCCCATATGTTTCTTGCGCTTTTTCTTTGTCTCTGGTTTTGTTGTTGTTGTTTCTGTTTTGTTTGTTTGTTCTTCAGTTTTTTGATTTTTTTATTTTGTTCTATTCATGTTTGTTTGTTTTATTTTATGTATTTATTCAGATGCCTGTTTGTTTTCTAATGAGAGAAAGTATGTGGATTTGGGTGGATGATGCACTGAGGAGAATTTGAAAAGAGCTGGATATGGGGAAACAATAATCAGACAATGTGATGTAAAAAGATCCATTTTCAATTTAAAAAACACCTGGTTCTATTTTCCATTTTAGGACCTAGGAAGGATACTATCATAGGACTTTGGAGTGTCTCACTCCTTGAGATTTCCCTAACAACTTCTTTTGCCCTCTTCATCTTACTGAACTGTATTAAAGACTGGAAATGGACAAGAATATAACACATTTGTAAAGTTTTTTTTCTTATTTTATGGCAATACTGTTCAAATGAGAGAAAAATGAGTTTTATCCATATGATAGTCTGATCCTAAAAGGTAGCGTAGGTTTGACAGAGATCTCTAAACAATTTCAGTAAGACTCTTTTGTGGTGGTTATACCTTGTGGAGTATATCTGTCACAAATCAAGTTAATTAATGAAAAAAGTTTGTGACTCTACAGTTTTCAATGGTTTGGAATCTATATTGCCAATTATACATTCTGGAATTTGCATTTTGTAAACTAAATGTATGTGGGAGCTAAGCATTGTGGGACTGAAATGGGGTATTCTGATGTCACTCCTGACTGTCACATAAACATTTGTGACATTGAAACAGTAAATGCAGTTCAGGAGAGATATTTTTGTTTAAAAGCTGGAACTTCAGACTACTTAGTCTACATAAAACACCACTGGAATAAAGTTCACAGAGCTGACAGTAAACATCATCTGTATGCATTCAGCTGATGTCAATATTACAGGAAGCCATTTATACACACTAAACACACTGATGTAAAAGAAGGAGTCTAAAGTTCATTTGACAATTTTATGATTTTAAATAGGTCAACATATACAACTTAACAAACTATAAGTAATTAATGGGAGAACAGCATGTGGTCCTGATATGGTATGCTGGGTAGGAAAAAGGAAAGGGCCATTTACAGCCAGCTGCTTCCTGGGCACCATTTGGGACACATCTGTATCTGTGTTAGCTTCTTCTGAAACAAATGGCATGAACAATGACTGTAACACCCTTTCTGATGTAGACAATAGGTGCTATCTGTTTCTGGAATTCACTTCTGAGACATATGAATAGTAAAATGTTGACATCCTCAGTAATACCTTCCATAAATGGGTCACTATGCAGTTGGTAACATCACTTTGAAGTGGGCAGCAGGCACTTCTCTTGTGTATATAAACATGGAGACAGCCTGTAGTACAGGCAAAATATATTTTACAAACTTAAAAATGACCAATCTAAAGTCCAAAAGTGAAAAGAAGCACAATGTAGCTGGAGGGTTTCTCTCAAGCTCCCACCAAGCCTTGCCAGTCCCGGAGCCCACTTATAAAATAAACACACCGACTCTTATATTATTTAAACTGCTCGGCCATTAGCTCAGACCTACCATTGTCTAGCTCTTATTCTTATATTAAGCCCATTTTTTGTTAATCTATATGTCGTCACATGTTCCGTGGCTTTACCTGTTGCCTCTACATGATCCTCCCTGGATGGCAGCTGGTGTTTTCCCTGCCTGCCTTCCTGTCCTTTCCTTTTTTCTCTCTCTAGTCCTGCTTATATTTCCTGCCTGGCTACTGGCCAGTCAGTGTTTTATTTAGCAAACAATCATCCACAGCACTTCCCCTTTTTCTTTTTTATTTTTTTAAAGGAAGGTTTTAACTTTAACGTAGTAAAATTACAGATAACAAAACAATTATCAAGCAAGAATTATAGTTACAATACCTAGTGTATTTATAATATCTAGCCTATTTGTATTTGGCAAAATTAAAGATGATATCCTATCTATCCTATATTTGTGAGTCTAAGATTTCATATCTAACTTATCTTTTATCATAACCAAGGAAAATTATAACTATCTCTAGTCTTCAACTACATCAAAGACCTCAGAAGGATATAATATTACCTGAGAAATGGGAGAAGGATTCAAGCAGCTTTTGGGAGTCTTGCAGGGTAGACAGAGACAGCTGGCAGCCTGGGCAGTCATCCAAAGTTCTTCTGTAAAGTTGGGGCATCTGTCTTCAGCCCACAGGTCTATAGTCTCTCAGTCACTTTTCTCTGTGTCCTGTAGAATGTCTGGTAGTTTCCTCTGCGAAGCAGGAACCTGAAGGACCATTTTGTCAAGCAAAGTTCAGTGGTCATCTTTCTATGGGTCCTGCATGTCCAGTCGATCAAGCAGTCCAGGCAAGAACAGTTTCTTGCCCAAATGGCTATTTTTGCCAAGAAGAAGATAAACTCCATAATGGAGTATCTTTGATGCCCATTCTCCTGTCTGAAGTAAATTGGTGCTGCCAGGAGCAGACATGTCTCACTGTCTAGGAAGCCTAAATTTTAAAAATATTTTAAATGCCATATTCTTTAGGTCTTTGAAGTATTTGAAAGACTTCTTATAGATATCTGAAATATATCTATAAGAAGACTTAACTACCATGGCTATGAGTATGATTATCATTGATGACTAATTATTAATCTATTTTTAATTACCCATTACAATTTTAAATGAGCTGTACAAACATAATACCTTAAACAAGAGTAGAAATATACACAGTATAACAAAGTTAACTTTAAGTTTATATCAATAAACTAAAATCTATACCACTGTAGAACATTTCAAACAAGTTGTTGCTCTTTAAAAGTAGGTTCAGCAATTTACACTTTTATCCTATCATATCTATATCATATCCCTTTTCTTCTTTAGAAAGAGATTGCATTTATAATCAACCTGTTTTAAATAAAAATATTGGTTTTTCTCTTTCCCACACCAGAGAGCTCTTCTGATTTGGGACAGAAGAATCTCTTAACCTTTTTTTTTTTTTTTTTTTTTAGCAATATGCCTGGGTTTAGAGAAGGAGTGAGCCAATTCCATCTCCAAAGCCAGTTTGATATATTTGGGAATTTGGGCATAGTTTTTTTTACTACTTCCTGCTGGAGGGGGGTGCTGTATCTTATGGGGACACAAAGAAAAATTTAGGATTATGGAGTAGTCCATGAGGGTGTATCATCTGAGCCAGTTGCCTTGAAACTGTTTTGGATATTGGATCATCTGGGCCATGGTGTCATTGGAGACCATTCAGGGGGTCTTAGCTGGTCAAATCTGATGTGTCTTAATCTGGAACAAATCCATAGCCTCTGGCTTTCTGTGGAAACAAAAGCAGAGCCTCTTTTCCAAAGCAACATATCTTTACATCCACATTTTAAAGTCAAGGTATCTTTAAAATATACATATTGGTTTAACTCCACTGCCTTTACAATCAAATATCTCTCTTCAGTTAAAAATCCCAAAGACAACACAATCTAGATTCTCTGTGTAATATCCAACTTTATGTGACTTATTTTTTATACTACCTTTAATGTCTCTTTAAAGACTTTATTTTTTAAAAACTACCTTTTTATATAACTGTATATATATATATATATATATATATATTCTCTCTTTCAAGCCTACATACATTTTTACACACATTGTAAAACACTTAAAGTCTCATTCCATCTGAATCTGTCTTATTGTGAATCTATTGCTTTAAACTGCAGCATTCTAAGACTGAAAAGGCAGCTGTGAGTGATGGCTCCACCCCTGTCAGCTTCCCAACATGGCGGTGGTACAGTTTATCGCCAGCTCTGGGTCTGGAACTATGTGTACCATCAGCTATCAGAAGCAGTTCTATCAAAGCAGCATATAGCCCAGAAACCTTTTTTTTTTTTTAACTAGCAAAAACTATATCCAACACACAGCACAGTGCGCAGCTTGGAGACACCTCTGTGTAACATAGCATAGGTCAAGCCTGAATGCATGCCACAAACCCACCATAGAGTAGCTCAACCCACAGGCTGCCGCTAACTTGAGAAAGACAACTAGGAAGCTGTTTTTAGCTCCGTTTTGAATTGTTTATTAAATATTTTTAGGTTTAAGGTGGAAACTCGAGCTGTTGGGTACCATTTGTAGCTGGAGAGTTTTCTCTCCAGGTCCCGCCAAGCCCAGGCAGTCTGACAGCCCACTTATAAAATAAACACACAGACGCTTATATTATTTAAATTGTTTGACCTAATGGCTCAGGCTTCTTGTTAACTGTTCTTATATCTTAAATTAACCCATTTCTATTAATCTATACTTTGCCACATGGCTTATGGCTTATTGGTACCTTACATCTTTCTTGTCATGTCAGCAGCTGGCAGTCTCTCTGCCCCAGCCTTCCACTTCCCCAAAATCTTCTCCTCCTTGTTCCGCCTATACTTCCTCCTGCTTGGCTACTGGCCAATTAGTGTTTTATTTATTAACCAATCAGAGCAACACATTTGACATACAGGACATCCCACAGCAGTACAATATACCTGAAGACAAGAAAAGAAACCCATTGCCCCCATGACAGGATATGTGCTCATAATTCCAAAGACCCTTCCCCAGGCAAGTTGCCTACAGACTAACCTCTAAACCTTCCTACTTTCTGATCTCTAACTTTGTCTATTTTCTTTCTCTTCATCTCCATTTTCTGTACAATGACAACAACAATGTTTGCTTGTTGTAAATAATTTATTAAAGCAGTATTGTAAGTTGCACTTGACGGAGCATGTCACAAACCCTTATTCAGTCATCAGTGCAACACTCATTACTATCTTCATGAAATACAAGGAAGACCTGGCTGTCCCACATAGGACATGAGTGAAGACTGCAAGTTTGTTGTCATGAGAACTAAACACCTCATGCCATGTTGATCATGTCCACCAAAGAAATCAGTCTCTCTTTCACTTTTTTAGTGTTTGATGAAACACAGCAGTTGGCTTTCCCTTTTCCTCCTAGACCTGTGCACACCTTATCACGTGCTCTGCATATAGGCTTAGCACAACTTGTTTCATAGACAATTTTAAGGGCAGTAATGACTGACAGTGTGGTGGTATTGTGTTCCCCAAAATGTTGTGCACCCTAATAAACTTATCTGGGGTCAGAGACAGAACAGCCACTAGATACAAAGGCTAGAAAATGGTGACACTCACACCTTTAATCCTAGCATTCCAGAGGTAGAAATTCCTCTGGATCTCTGTGAGTTCAAGGCCACATTGGAAACAGCCAGGTGTGGTGACTCACGCCTTTAATCCCAAGAAGTGAGCCTTTAATGCCAGGGAGTGATGGCAGAAACAGAAAGATACATAAGACGTGAAGACCAGAAACTAGAAGCATTTGGCTGGTTAAGCTTTCAGGCTTTGAGCAGCACAGTACAGTAACTGCTAAACTGAGAGAAATGCACAGCAGCCTGATGTGACTGAACTTGAGTCGAGTGGATGGGCAGGTCTTGGCTTAATGGCAACTCTGATCAGATATTGTTAAGGACAGGATAATTCTGTGATCTAGTCCATAGCCAACTTTCTAAATTCTGCTTCTGAGTAGTCCCAAATCTTAGAATAGGAGGGAATCTCAACAATATAAGGACTTCAGAGACTAAGTCAAACTTTATTTTTTTAACTTATAAGAAAACCCTGTCTCGAAAAACAAAAAAAAGAAAAGTTAGTAACATAATTGCACCATACAACACAGTTGTCTTTCTTCTACATAGTGAAACTATTTATTATTCCTGCAGAATAAAAATTATAGAGCCACCTACTCTTATTCCTCCTCAGCCTGCCTCCCTTCTCTTCTTCCCCATGTCTTGATGATGTTGACAGTCCTAGAGATCTAATCCAGGACTCACACATGTTAGGCGAGTACTCTACCATTAAGCATATCATGCATCTGAGGTGATAGAATTCATATATGACAATATTTATTTTCTTCTAGAGAATTCATTATAATGAATTCACTTCTTTCATCAGACAGGTAGTAATAACAATGTATGATTTCCATATTTAATTTTAAAATCCATGTTCAAAAAGTACTTGCTTGTAGCAGTTGAGGTTAATGTAATAGATCTTATGTTATACAATCATTGGGATGTGTCAAATTATACCACCTACAAAGCTGGTTTTGAGACTGCTTTGTGGGAGGTGAGGTGGGGGGTAGAGAATGGGAGGTGGGGGTGGAGGACATAAGGTGAAGTAAACAGAAAGAAATCATAATGCATGCTTCTCTGCCAGATTCCATTGCCACTTAATGTTTTCATAACTCGTGTGACGGGTTAGGAAAAATCACACTTTCTGGTAGTGATTCTTTCATGCAGCTTTTATTACTGCCTGTCCTGCTGTGCACTGCAGAATGCTTTAGTCATAGATGATTAACACCCCACAATGGCAGAGACTCCAGAACAAGGCTATGGTCACTAGAACTTATAGTGGGAGATGGCCTTCAGTTGCTAATATGAGATCATTAACTTCCACTATTCTAAATTGTGCCTGTAGGTCTAGGCCTACTGTTTGTTCCAATGGTAAATAGCTAGCATTTTGCAAATATTTGACCCATGATGTCCCCTTCATAAAAGGCTCCTTTTATTTGAGCTGAAGAGTGCAGTTCCACACAAATGGTAGATTCTTTGATATTTGTTGGTTAATTTGATGAGTGAATGATTTTTCTTACATATTTGAGGTTGCAGCAATAAATTAGTATCTGAAAAGTACCTTCATCCATTAGTGATAATGTAAGACTTCCTTGGTCTGGAAAGGTTTTGCAATGCCCATGGTTATCTTCAGCACCACCCTGTGAATAGTGTGAATGAAAAAGCAGAGCTGAATAGGGAGGAGAGGACTCTGTTTAACATTGCTCCATTGCTATCTCTTTGATAATGTAATTGGCCAGAAAAGTAAATACATTGAATAGAACAAAGTTCTTTTCTATAGGCAGCCAAGCATCAATTGCCCTTCAGTACAGAATGATAAGGAACAGACAAACTGGTAAAAAAGGTAAAAATGATAAGGAGCATAAAAAGCTCTTCTTCATAAAACAAAAACAAAAGCCAAAAGCCAAAACCGAGGCTGTTAAAGCACACATTGATGTTTGCATTTGAAATTTTAGCATTGAATATGTAATATAACAATTACCTAATACTGGTGATGCTGAGCACATTTCATCCTTTGACATACTTTGCTGGAAGAATGTGTGAAGAGCGGTATTGAAACAGGATCTAACCATGAGACTTAGGCTGGCCTCCAACTGGCAATTATCCTTCCTCAGCCTGCCAAGTGTTATGATTAAAGGTGTGTACTACCAAGTCTGGCTTCTGGGAAAGGTTTTTAATACAGAAGCATGAAGAACATTAATTTATGGTGCATGTGAAGGAATCTTCGTCCTAATGTTGACTCCATAATTTTAACAACAATTTGCCTAACCTGTTTTTTTAAATTTCTTTGTTTGCATAGTGAGGAATTTGGTTAAATCAACTTTTAATCTCATTTCTAGCTGTAGAACATGGATTTTAAGTGCATCATTTTCTGAACATTACTTCAATGATGATAGAGTTAAATTTGATATAATTCTTATATTTAGGTAAGTATACACAGAGAACTCAAATTTAAGATTCCTAGCTTCTGGATCTAAGTGTGTGCTCTGGCCTTTTGGTGAGATAGTTTATACATTCTTGTCCTAAGCCTCATGTTAGGATTCTGTCCATCACAAAACCTGCAAGTGCATTGGGATGGATGTAGGTGCTGCGATGGCCTGTGGCTGCAGAGTGGGCCATTCTACTCCTACCATTGTTCAGACCTCTATTGTAATATCCCAGTCACTGTGCTCTTCTGTATTAATACATGCTGTGGTTGAAGTGACCTGGGGCTCAGTTCACTCACATAGGCTAAAGGGATGTTCTATGCTTGGTGTCTCCTGAGATGGCATCCTCTCTCTTGACAGAAGTTATAGCTAGAGTAAGCTAGTTTCTCTCTACCTGGTTCAGTTAAAGAATGATATAAACAAATGCTAGAAGAAGGAAATAAAATAATAGATGAAAGTCCCAAAATTGCTTTAAAGTATTTGGCAAGACATATTTGAAGCAGTTAGATTTGAATCTCATAGATTCTTAATATAGTGTGCATAGGCTTAGAAATCATTGGATTTTTTTTTGCTTTAATATTCTTATCTGAAAAAAGGATATTATGATATTGTGACCAGCATTTTTTTTATGAGAATGTTCATCTAAAAAAATAAAAATTCCTGGCACACAGTAAATGAATAATGGATTGTGGATAATTCATTGACTGTTGTTCATCCAACCAATGATCATTATTTATTTGCTTCAACTTCAACAGAGGATGTAGAGTGACTTTCAAAACTAAACACCAGCAGTGTGCCCTAGTTAGCTTTAATTGCCAACTTGATACAACCTAGAAGTCATTTCAATTGAGGAAATGCCCAGATCATATTGGTCTGTGAGCATATCTATGAGGGATTGTTCTGTTTGCAAATTGATGTAGGAGGGCTTAGCCCACCATGGCTGTCACCATTCCCTGATGGGTAGTCTCAGGTTTTAAAATGAAGCTAAATGATTAAGCATGAATCTGAATAAGTGAGTCACCAAGTAGCATTCCTGCATGGTTTTTGCTTTAAATTCCTGTTTGAGTTTCTGCTCTGAATTCCTCAATGATGGATTGTAACTTATAAGTTGAAATAAACCCTTTCCTCCCCTACAGTGTTTCTGATCAGTGTTTTATCATAGTAACAGAAAGAAAACTACAGGAAAGTGGTCAACAAGGATATCTGGTAGGTGAATAATGGGTCAGCAAAGAGGGTATCATGCATGGACTTCCTTCAACAATTCCAAGAATAACCACTTTCTTTCCCAATATGACATCAAGGTTGTAATGGAAAGCAGAATGAGAGAAGGCTGAGAATTCAAGGTTGAACTCAGTGTCCTGAGGCAGGTGAGCCATCATTACATCATATAACTCTGGATGTTTGAGGATTTACAGGCCAGTGTTGGGTCTCCACGGTGATTGAGCTGGCTACTGGATGGGAAGTCTTTGACTCAATGCTGAGGGATTCATCATAGAGCTAAATGCTGTTGGAACCTTTTGGTGGCTATGGATGCAATTAGTTATTTACTTGCTTTTGAATAATTCTTTTCTCTATGAAGTTTCTCCAGAAGGCAGTCTGATTTTTTAAATCATTTAAAATTATTTTAGACATATTTATTTGATTTATGTGTATGAGTGTTTTGCTCACGTGTATGTCCATGTACCACGTCTGTGCCTGGTGTCCATTGATGTCCTAAGGTGACATTCAATCCCTTGGAACTAGAGTAATGAGCTGTTTTAAATTGCCATACAGGTAATTGGAATTGAACCTAGGTCCTCTATGAAACCAAATACTCTTAACCACTGCACTTTATCTCCAGCCCCAGAAGTCTGACATCTTACATGACAGTTTAGAGCATGTAAAACGGAATAACTGAAGAAAAAGACAATGAATATTGTCATTACTGTCAAGGTGCTTCATCGACTTGGATCTGCAGTTTGTCAAAGAATCTAGAAACAGAATCACTTTTGCCTAACACTATCGGTTACTATGAGGTCAACCGAGATTTGATGTGGGGAGTCACAAAGGATGAGGGTACAAAGGTATGGTGTATTATTACAAAGTTTTTACAAGGACTTCTTTGTTTTTCAAGATATGTGCTCTCTATGTGATCCTAGGTAGTTTTTTAATCAGAAAAGAAATAACTTAAAAATATTCCGTGTGAAAATTCTTTTGCTGTATTTATTCCAAAGGGTTTCTTTATTATTTTTTCTGTTTTGCTAGGGTTAATGATTGAAAGTAGGATGCAGCACATTCTAGGCAAGCATTCTTTCTGCTCCTGACTCACATCTCTAGCCCGTGATTTTTGAAAGAGGGTTTTAGTAGCTCACATCAGATTTGAACTCATGATTCTCTTGTATCTCAAGTGCTAAGATTGTAAGGACACCGCAGCTTCCTTGTCTAAGCCAGGGAATTATGGTTTCGAGTTCCCTTGAAGAAGCTCTGAGATGTGGATTCATGCACATATGAATTATTGAGGACAGGTTCTCAGAGGATAGAGAAGGGACTAGAGATGCAAAATAGGGGACATTGAAGCAGTCCTGGTCACAGCAGACCAGTCTCTTCTGCAGAAGCATAACCTCTCAGCCTCTAAGCACTACTCAGAGGCCGAAAGCTGTGTTTTCAGTCATCTACATATCTATTGTTCCACAGGGTTAGCAATAGAAGTAGTCTTGGGCTCTCCAAATCAAGGCAAAGGAAAAGGGAGAAAGAAATATGTTAGAAATGAACCACTTCAAAGCAGGACCATGTACTACATATGAAAGAGAGCAGTCCAGAGTCCAGATGCAGCACTGACCATTTTTCCTCTATGAGATAATTATGGCAGCCTCTGTTCCTTCAGAAAACGCCCACCTGTAGCTCTAGAGCACCCACAGTACAAACCACAAAACAGGAGTGTGGTACTGACAGTGAGGTACCACATTCTCATTCCCTTGAGATGCCTCTCATACTTGTCATACAACTGGCGTCTGTAATAACATTTTCTTGTAATGTTACTCTTTTAGTCATCACAGAGTGCTACAACAAAGTACACGGTCTAGTGATATAACAGTAAGAATGTATTAGTCAAAGTTTCAGAGGCTGGGAAGTCTGTCATCAAGGCGCTGGCAAGACAGACTTTGTTCTAGGACTCTTCTTAGCTTACCATGGTTGCCATCTTGCTGGGTGTTCATAAGAAAAGCAAGGACAGCTTTCTGGTGTCTCCTAGTGTAATGGCACTGATCCTGAAAGATGGAGCCTCACTTGTAATTTAATCATAATTACTTTCTTTTAACCTTAGTCATTCCCTCAGAGGCCTGCCTCAGTTTAAATATGGAATGCTTCTCCATGTGTCCCCAGAAGGTGGCATTATTTTGGCAGGTTCTAGAAATTTCAGAATCTGGGACCTATCTGGAAGAAACAGGTTACTGAGAGTATATTCTTCAGGACTGTCTTTCCCCGAGCCTCTCTCTGTCATGCTTTCTGCTTTCTGTCTGTTGTGAGGTGAACACCTTCTTCTTCTACAGGCTCCAGTCACCTTGATGCTCTCACCAAGCACATGGGACCAAGCAATCACAGAGTCAAGATTTGTCTTTCCTTCTTTAAATTATTCTCCCTTGTCACAGCATCAGGACAAGTAAGTATCC
Organism: Peromyscus aztecus; assembly: GCA_902168405.1. NCBI lineage: Eukaryota > Metazoa > Chordata > Mammalia > Rodentia > Cricetidae > Peromyscus > Peromyscus aztecus. The sequence goes on along the minus strand of CABHPQ010150716.1, from coordinate 15,299 downwards.
TGTGGTGTTTGAGTAAGAATGACCCCCATAGGCTCATATATTTGAATGCTTAGTCATCAAGGAATAGAACTATTTGAAAGGATTAGGAGGTGTGGCCTTCTCAGAGGGAATCTGTCACTGGGGTGTGCCAGACCCCCCCTCTCTCTTTCTCTCTCTGTCTGTCTCTCTGTCTCTCTGTCTCTCTCTCCCCTCTGCCTTAAGATCAGGATATAGGTCTCAATTATTTCTTCAGCACCATGCCTGTCTTAGGAAATCAAACACAAACCATAACAGGTTATTACATGTAGCCATGTAATGCTAACCTAACATTTGCTGAGATAAATTATGTGAGGAAATTGAAGCTTGGAGATACAATGTCATAGAACATCAGCATATACATAGCTGGTGTGGATTCAGGAATCCAGAATTCATTTCTTAAGTTCTATGTTAATTAATTTCCAAGAAATATAAAATCAAAGGGTATATTTGATATCTTATAGTTTGCTTACACTACATGGGGAGATGGTGAGGTACAATGTTATACATGTTATGCATAGTTACTATGCAGTATCAGACATTTCTAAGGCTATATGGCTTATGGCTTACTCTTCCTTTTCCATGGAGGCTTCCTTGAGATTCTTTTCTTTCTTTCTTTTTTCTTTCTTTTTTTTTTTTTATAGCTTTAACAAGCTTCCTGGCTGCACTTTCAAGTCCAGAGGCAGGCCTCTGCTGCTGGGCAAAAACAATAGTGAATGAAAGATGAGTATGATTGTAGAGAAGTGGAACTGACCTGGGAAGAAGGGTCAAACCTTGGAGATCAGCAGTGATCTAGAGTTTGGAATTTATGGAGACTGTTGGGGCAGAGGAGACCAGGAGACCAGACAAATAGTTAGGACGAGAAAAGTCAGGAACTCAGGAAATGGGAGACAATAATGTATCAGTCTCCAACAAGAGGTTTGGCATTGGCCTATCATCCCTATAGTCAAAATGGTACCTAAGGGACTATTAATGAGGGAGCCAATGGGGTGGAATGTCTGAGAACCAGACTTTGGTTCTTTTTTTTTTTAAAAAAATTATTTTATAATTAATTTAATTTTATGTACCAACCACAGATTCCCCTGTCCTCCCTCCTCCCACCCCCAATCCCCCCCCAATCCACCCCCATTCCCATCTCCTCCAGGGCAAAGACTCCCCTGGGGATTGAGTTCAACTTGGTAGATTCAGTTGAGGCAGGTCAAGTTCTTATGAACACCCAGCAAGATGGCAACCATGGTAAGCTAAGAAGAGTCCTAGAACAAGTGTCCCAGCATAGGCACTAGGTTCCAAACAGTCAGTTCATGCACCAAAGACAGGTCCCAGTTCCACTGCCTGGGTGCCTCCTAAACAGTTCAAACTAATCAACTGTCTCACTTATCCAGAGGGCCTGGTCCAGTCACATGGGGGCTCCTCGGCTATTGGTTCATAGTTCATGTGTTTCCATTAGTTTGGCTATTTCAGACTTTGGTTCTTAACTTCTACATTTTTAAGTCCTGTGGGATAGGTTTATTTGTTCGTCATATTTTATTACCAAGATCTAACTAGATCTGGTAAACTCCAAAACTTCATAGCCCACATATAGCAAAGTGTTTAAAAATGAATCCTGAGATATTTATTTATTCCCTTGTTCAACAGTTCTTTGTTCAGCTACTAAGTTTCCCACCAAGGATCTTAATATCTTGGCCATGTGTTCTGGTTGAGTGAGTGGGATGGAAAGACAGAAGTGATAATGAGAAAGGGCACAGGTATATCAGGACATACTGGAAACTACCACTAGTAGAAAAATACTCACCCTCATTCCTTCTGAGAACTCCCCTGACCCTGCTTTAGTATCCTTATAACTGCTAAAGTTTTTGAATGGATAGATGTGGTAAGTCAATTCTCTTTTTCTCAAAGTTTGTAAAGTTCTTAAAAAATCAGCTCTGTCTCTTTTTAAACACGTTTTATGACATGATCATAGTTATTGCATAGGATTAATTTTCTGCTATGTTGATAATTTTGAACTTGCCAAAATTTATACTTCAGGGTTGAGTTCTGAAGTTCCCCACTCTCCTTTCCCTACCTCACACAGACTAACCAGCAAATTAACCAACCAACCATATCATCTTTCCAAGTTTCACTTTTACTAAAAGTAGATTTTGACAAGTCTGTTGATTAGAAATATCATTCACTATTGCTGTGAACTCTGGGAGAGTTGCACTTTTCATATGCTTTGGCCATATTCCACCATCTTCTGGTAAAATGAGGCATTACAATCCAATGTCTAAGTAGTGGATGGATCTCTTTTCATTAGCAGGTTGATATAATTAGAATGAAAAGAACACCCAGATTATTTCATAATAAACATATTAAAACCATTTTATAATCATATTATTAGTGTTACAAATCATGTTTGTATTTCCTAACAGGATAAAACAAGTTTCTTCTGAATCCTAATGTTATCTTTCACTACTGTCTACTATGCACTTGGATTTTGTCTTTTTTTATTATGTGCCCTGAGAGTTCTTATCTTATTATTTACACTTTCACCCTTTTCCACATCTTCTGGCTTGTGTGATGTATCTTACTATGATCTTTGTCATTCTTTAAAAATGTCTGTCAACAATTCCTCTTTTCCATGATGTGTAAGGGGTACT
>CABHPQ010150715.1:7990-44309 GCA_902168405.1 Peromyscus aztecus | reverse complement strand
TTCCTTCCTTCCTTCCTTCCTTCCTTCCTTCCTTCCTTCCTATTTATGGTGCAAAATATGCTTCTCTTTTATGTTGCTCACCCCTCTGGATTCTGATATTATATTTGCTCTTCCATGATCATTTTATCAGGTGCAAAGTCCAAAAGTTCACAAGGCTTTTGAAAGTACCCTAAGATCATGTGTGGCAAGAGCCGGACTCCTCACCCTCATGGTCAGAATACTCAGCGTGGGTCAGGGCGACATCTCGGTGACCTCTTCTACTTTTTGGGGAGGGCACATCACAGGGCTTGGCAGCTAGAAGCTCATGCCCTCCCAGGTGCTGTCTGTCTTAGGTCAATCTGTCCTCCCTAAGTGCCCCCCCCCCCTTTGTCAGGAAGCTCCTATTAATATGTTCCATTTCTTGTATCAAGCAACTGTCTTGCAAATAACGTTGTTGGTAATTCATGGGATGGGCTGTTATTTTTGGAGCCGGAGGCTACAGAGACAGGCTTAGAATTGAACACTTTTTTCCCCCTCCCTTTTCAACTTTTCTCATATTATTGCAGAAATTACAGAAAAATATTTGGCTCGTCAGGTCTGACAATATATATGGCTGATTCCCTGTCATTGTGCTAATCCTAGAAAAATAAACCTTTTGGCGTCTTTCGGTTTTTCCCTGGGTGGGAGGGGACATGGGCTCCTCTGTGCATCGAGACCCGTGAATGTTTTTTCTCTGCCTAGCATTGTGCTTGGAGGATGCAGGCCGATTCATTGGATTGGGTCAGCCTTAAATGTTGCCGTGTCTTGGTAACAACAGAAGATTGGGGTTGTGTCAAAGCTGTACACAGCCCTCTAAGCCTGAGAGACTAGGACAAGGGGATGACGTTGAAAACTCAAATTAAGAGCTGACACAGTGGGACCCCAAGCAGAGATGAGAATGTGGTTATTTATTAAATTAGTAATGTAAATCAATTAAGCAGAAGGAAAGGCGGCTGGCTTGTCGTAACAGCCAAGACATAAAGAATGCTGTGGGAATGGAGGTGTTCAAGGGCTGCAGATCACTCTATTTGATGCTGGAATCTTGATCTGGTCTCACACGCTTTCTTCCATCAGAGACATGGGATAAGGAGGGCTATGACTCTGTCCATTTTTACAGGGGAGAAAATGGAAGCCCAGGAAGGAAAAATGGCTTAACTGAAGTCACAGAGGGACTTGGAGGTCTAGCAGAGAAAGAAGCAAGGCCACATGGCTTTGTGGGCCGCTGTCTTTCTTCTTTACATCCTTTACTCTTGGTCTACACAGTGGATCATTCATCTTCCCCAGGTCCCCATTTCCCCAGAAGTAAGCGGCAGCCCACATCAGTGTCCTGATGCCTCTGCCTCTCCCAGCAGACATGACTGTTCCAACATCTGCTCTCAGACAACAGGTGCCCTTCCACTGCCAAAGCCTGGGCCGTCTCCAGCTACCCCTGGACTTGGTGGGAGCTTGGCTCTTTGAAGTCTACAGCTCAGTGTTCTTCTCCCAGCGCAGCCCGGAAACATAAGTCTCATTTCCTGGCTCCGGGCTCTGTCTCTTTGAAGGCAAAATTGCCGCTTCCCTCCTTGCGAATCATTCAAACCAAAGCTCCATTTCAGTTTATTGACTTGGCTTAACCAAAAAACCACAGGTAGGGAAAACACGACTGGAGTAACCCAGGGTTCTTTCCTTTGGGAAAGTGGCAAAGGAAAACTGGCCTTTGCATGACTACCCTTCTGCCATGAAGGTATCGCCAGGTTTAAAAAACTGACCCCAACTTTCCTTGGAGCCATTTGTGGCCAACAAAATTGTGAGCATTTTCTTTCTATGGGCTGTAACATTCCTTCGAGTTTATAGTCTGTGATGCTCCCCAGGGTGCGGTTCTCTTGCAGGGTTTCCCCACGTGACCTACATGTCATCCAGGGGACTGAAGCCCAGAGGAGGCAAGGATGGGCACGTTGGTTCTCTCTCCCACTATCTGTGTAGGGTCGGCACAGGATGTTCTCAAGTCCTGGGACTTTGAAGCTTGGCTTCAATTTAGTTAGACATTTTCCAATTTCTTTCTTTCTTTCTTTTTTTTCCATGGCATCGGCAGAACTGCCTGAGTTAGGAAGAAGCACCAAGAACATCTCTATGCTTGAAATCTAGCTCTGTTATTTGTCTGTAAATTCCTTCTTTCTCTTCTACCTTTTTTTCTACAAATCATTCATTCATTAATTCATCCATCCATCCATCCATCCATCCATCCATCCTTCTATCCATTTTTAGAAGCTCTTTTTGCAATACACTAGCATGAATATATACTAGTTCACAGACTATATGCACTCAACAATTACTCAAACACCTTCAAAATATAGGACTCCTCTTTTCAGCTTTTTTCTCTAGAGTATGTATATGAACCCAGAAGTGAGCCCATGATGTTTTCTTTTGTCATTATGAATTCTATTTTGTTTTTATAGTACAGCTGATCATGTATAACTCAGTATGTGCATTTTTGTACTTCCTTTTAATTCTAAGCATGACTGCAAGCCATGGTGACCCTCTTGGTCTGGATGACTATCAGCTCCCACGCACCATCCAAGCTCCAGTCATGACATTCCATCTGTGGCACCCAGAATACCTCATCCTTTCTTCTGCTTCTATAGCTTCCCGTGTGTGGTACCCAGTGTCTGGAATCCTCTCATCCATCCTGTTCACGGGCTGAGCTCCTTTCCTTCCTCCAGAGACCATTTTGGATGCTTACTTCTCCATGAATTATTCCTGGGAACCCCAGAAAATGCCAGAGTCACCTCTGTGCTTTTATCGTTCTTGTCACACTGTCGTCTGTCATCTGTGTTCTCTCTGAGCATGGGAGGTGGACCTTGGTCACCTTCCTTAATCCTATCGAGGATGCATCTGTATAAACTAAAAGGAAGTAGGTCTGTTGCTGAAAGAGAAGAGAATGACTTTCAGTGAAAAGTTTACACGTATGTCCAAAACATGCACTCTGCAACACATTGCTTTGGGTCATGAGTTGACCTGGTAAGGGTACTGAATGTGAGTGTATGTCCATGTGGGCTTTGGGAATGCTTCTCCCATTAATTAGTCTTTGAGGAAATTGTTGCCAGGGAATTGAAGCTGGGGCTAGGAGTGTGGGTACTCCTAAATTCTATGCAACTATTTTTTATTTAGTCTTTAAAAACACTCTCTGTCTCTGTCTGTCTGTCTCTCTCTCCTTCCCTTCCTCCCTCTTTCTCTCTCTCCGTGTGTGTGTGTGTGTGTGTGTGTGTGTGTGTGTGTGTGTGTGTGTGTGTGTAGATGTATGTGTATGTAAAGATGTGGGTGTTTGTATAGGTGTGGGTATACATGCATGTGTGTGTGTATATGGGGGCCAGGGTTAACCTTGGATGTTGTCCCTCAGGAGCTTTCATCCATCCAGTTGGACAGGAGCTGTCCACTTCTTTTTTAAAGACAGAATCTTTCACTAGGACCTGGGGCTTGCTGATTAGGTTGTAACTGACCTGTGGCACACCTGTGTAAACATCCCCTGCACTGGACTTTATAGGTGAGCGCCACCATGTTCTACTTCTGCATAGATGCTGGGGACCAAATGGCAAGCACTTTACCAAATGAACCACCTCCCCATGCTGTATCTGCTAATTTAAATAAACAGTAAACGCACCAAAGTGAGGAATCTAAAAAGGCTTTGGTGATAAAAGGCAAAGACAAGCCATAGAAGTAGCCTTTGCTTACCAGATTTCTCTATACCCAAATATACACATTCGATCCTGAAGGAGCCTGGTGAATTGGCAAGGCACAGAGGCACCAATGCAGGAGGGCATAACAAAGGGAGTCTTCTTCAAGCCTGAGAAGGTCCAGAGCTGTGAACAAAAACAGCCCCTGGGAGCCCCAGTGAGAACCAGGGCCACTGGACAATGGTTGCAGCTATGCCTGGCCTGTGTCTGGGATGCTTGGGAGGAGCTGCCTGGGGAGGGCAGGGTCTGTATTTAAAGCTACTTGCTAGCAGTTACATCCTGATTGTATGTCTAGTGCCTTCCATTGGCCAAAACACACGGGAAGCCGAAGGACAAAGGGATCCATCTCTACAGCCCAGGTCAGCCTCCAGGGCACAGTGCACAGGAAGGAGCCAGCACAATATACAGTATGGGCATTCTGCATCCAGTGAGCACCCACCTGGCTCCCTTGCACATCAACATTAGTCTGATATCTGCAAATGAGTGGACTTACTTCTGAGAGTCATTTGTGTCCAGCAGGGGCTCCTGTGACCTGGTTTGCTCTGTCCCCAGATGAGTTTTCCTTAGGGGTCTTGGAACTCGAGTCTTGCACCGACTGGTAGAGGTTGGTTATTCCTAAGAGGCCACATTACATGGTCAGATGAGCAAGGCCTATAGAAACTTCTCTTCATGCCTCACCTTCCCTTGGAGATCTAGCCAGGGGGCTTTATCCCTGGGACTGGGAGGTATAGGTAAGGTGAAAATGGAGTTTTGGTCAGAGACATGAGAACCAGGGAACTCTGCTCAACCAAACACTGGCATACTCAGGAACCTACAGTAGTAACTGTGTTGTGGGAAGGTGAGCTACTCCCAGCTTGCTTGCAATTGGGACTAAAAGTATTGTAGCTGGGTGATCATTCACTAAATAGATATGCTTTGGTGCTGGATGAAGCTGAGTGTGGCTCTCAGCTCCCACACTGGACTTTAAGCAAGTTGCTTAACCTCTTGGACCTTGAGTTTCTGCAACATTAGAGTAGGAAATAATTCTGATACAGGGAGCTATGTAAGGATAGAGAAATACATGTGGAGTGCCTACCACCGCCTACCATCGCTTAGCACGTGGTTCTATATGATGAGATAATTATTTGAGCAGATCTGATTGGCCAGCCTGTGCTTGCTTTGTTCTGTGGTTTCTGAAACATCTTTGCCTTTAGCTCTTTCCGGGTGGATAACTCAAGGATAGACCAAGGCCACACATGTTATGACAGTGTTTAGCCACACAAATCAGCCTTTTTTTTTTTTTTTTTTAAAAAAAAACTTTCCTACAATGTACACTTACTAGAAAAAAGTTGTGGAACAGTTGATGTTCGGTTTACAATCCCAAGAACAAGAAAAAACTCTTCTGTCAGCTTAAAAAAGAATAGATGAATGTTGTTTCTGGGAGGAGGGATGTTGTACAGTGGTCCAGGAGGAGACAGTGAGTCAGAAGTACTGAGAGCCAGGCCAGATTGTCCCCTCAGCCCACCTCCTGTGAGTCAGCACTGACCACGAGGCCTGGTGGGCAGCAAGCCCAGCAAGCTGCTGAGCCACATGGCACACTACTCAGGGACCTGCCGCTGAGTTGACCTGTCACCCTGTCTAGGGACATGAGAAGGTGTGTTCCAATGTCACTATTGTCAGGGTTGACCTGGTCTCTTCCATTCTTTCTCTGGAGAGTCTTGCTTCTAGATCAAACCTTCAGCTTCACTGTCTAATTTTAACCATATCCCACAGCCACCACAAGCTTTTTTTTCTCCTTTATTTTAATCTTTGGGTGATATGGCTGAGAAGAGAGAGGAATATAAGGTGGGAGGAGACAGGTGCTCAGTACTTTATCCTAAGAAGTTGGTGAGGTGAGAGGTGGCTGTGGCTTTGCTTCTCTGATCTCTCAGCTTTTACCCTGATATCTGACCTCAGTTTTTTAATTATTAAGACCAATTAGGATTTGTGCTACATTATATCTTTCTAGTTCCCAGGAGGTAACTGGGTGATTCCAGAGCCAGAGCTTATCAAGATAAGCTTAGCATGAAACAAAGACAGGTCTATTTCATCTAAGATGGACTCAAAGACCTGGTGTCCGGTTTTCTCCCCCATCAAACTCACCCTGACCTGGATTCCATCTGATAGATATGTGGGGTGTTTACCCACCAACCCCATAGCTCCCCAGAGTTTTCTTGAGTGTGAGCAGCAGGAAATATTAGATAGAAGGATTTAGATTGTGGAGATAAACAGATAGAAATAAAGGAGGGCCTCGAGAGGGCCTGGAACCTTTCCCAACGGGCCCCGACTGTCTCTGCCCCAGGGTATTTATAGAGACGCCAAGGGGTAGAGCAAAAGACCTCCCCCCAGCAGAGCCAAGTGCAGACCATTTCAGACACCTGCACTCAGGCCCGTGGCCCTGACCATCCTCTATGTGGACCTGCTGGGTAAAGCCACGAGGAACCTGAAAACGGGCTCCCACATAGATATGCATTAAGGCTGGTTTGATATGAGGCCAAGCAGGGGCTCTTATGGTGTGAAAAGAGGGCTGTGCTCCCATAGCGCATTTGGTCTGATGGGTCAGACTTCAGGAGAACAGAAGCATCTATGGAAATTTGCTTTGTGATTTATTGGACAGAGCTGGGAGCTTGAGGCCGCTGGTCACATGGCATTCCGTCAGGAAGCAGACAAAGATGAATGCTGGTGTTCAGCTGGCTTTCACTTTTTCATCCTGTCCAGGGCCCCAGGCCACGAAAGGGTACTATCCATAGTTAGAGTAGGGCTTTGCGCCCCAGTGAACCCGTTTTAGGAACTCCCTGCTGACACGCCCAGAGGTCCGTCTCCTGGGTGACTCTAGATTCTGTCCAGTTTATGATATTAACCACCACAGATGGGTTTCCAGCCTCTGCAGGATGACTAAACCTTGTGCTTCCCGTTGCCTCCCCCCCCCCCTCCGCCCCAGCCCTCAGCTGTGCTGGACATGTAATCAAAGCCCATGGGGCATTGGGCACAGGTGGGTTAGACATGAGGTTTCTGTCTATGGCATCCTGGCCGTTTCTGTCCACTTTGACCCAAGGCTGGTCTAAGTGCTGAGGGAACAAATGGGAAAGTAACTTGACTGTTCCACAGTTGAGGTCTCTGGCAGGATTGCTAGAGCAGGAACACATGAGTCTGTCTTCTTCTTGTATTTTGCGCTTGCCAGGGAGTCCATCTCTTTAGGGGTCATCTGGTTACCAGAACAGCTAAGAAACTCTTGAGATGGTATTTTCCTTCATTAGTGAAGTTTAGTTAATCAATGAATTAGTCAATGAGCTCATCTAATGGATACCCATTGATACCAGCCTGTCATTCATTGCTTTGGGGTTGAGTAGACGCATCCCTGTTCTCATGGAGCCTGCATCCCGGTGGAAATACAGATGCTGCATGGAGCCATGCATGTCTGCTGGCTGATTTATCTCTATGTAATGTGTTAATTTAGAAAACATTTAAAGCCCCATTGTCCTCGTAACCTTTGAAGTACCAGGTAATTGCTCCAGTTTAGAGAGAGCGTTTATCCGAATCCTAAATCATGAAACGTCTTCAGGGAAACACTTTTCTTATGCAGAAATGCCAGACCCTCCCTTAACATCTGTGATTCATCCTGCTTGTTTCATGTGAAGCAGGGATTCCTGTGAAAGATTGCAAGATGGTTAGATTTGGCACCAAGTGATGTACATGTTAGGGCTAAAACCTCAATACCGCAGGGCCATAGCAGGGAAAACCATTAGCATATTCATGATCTCCTGTTCTTCTATTTATAGGTCTATTGTCAAAGCTAATGATTTTTCAGCTTTCTTGAAGCCTTCTAACTTATTGTGGGTTCTTGCTGTGAAAGAATGTGTGAATATCCTAGTGATTCTTAGATATTAGTATCTTCAGAAATGATAGGCATTCTTTTTTCTGATAAAGGGTTTCTCTGTGTAGTTCTGGCTATCCTGGAACTTGCTCTGTAGATCAGGCTGGCCTCAAACTCAAAGACTGGCCTGCTTCTGTCTCCAGAGTGCTGTGATTAAAGGGGCCAGTCACCCAGCTACACAGCAAGCCACAGAGTAAGAGAATGGGAAAAGCCCAGAGACAAAAGATAGATGGACTAATTTAAAGTTAAGGAAAGCTGGCAAGAAACAAGCCAGGCTAAGGCTGGGCATTCATAATTAAGAATAAGCCTCTGTGTGTGTGATTTATTTGGGAGCTGGATCGTGGGCCCCCAAAAGAGCAAAAACAGCCAACAACAGTAGACATTCTTGAAACTGTCAGAAGATAGGAAACAGAATCCCAGATTCTTCACCTGTCCATTGGTCTTCCCTGACTTCCACAGCTGCTGGCGTTGTTCTTTAATCATGGACTACAAACTCAGAATTTTGCTATTCATGTGTGGCCTGGGAAAACTTCCTTTTCATGTATAGTCATTTTTTCCCCCATTGTTTAATTGCCTCCCTCGGCAGTAAAGAGAGGGTGAAGTCATCCAAATTTCACCCATTAAGTCGGTGTTGCCTGTTGGCAGGTGTGAACTGGAGGCTGAAAGATGCTTTGGGCCATGGTAGCAGGGAGGGGTCTGACGATCTCTAACCCCATGATGCTGTTCAGTGCTTGGTTTGAGCTGTGAAATCCTACATATGGTTTTTTATATAACAACAACCCTCCCTTTTACAATATCTTCTCTTTCCCACCTAGTTTTACTGATTCTCCGCCCCCCCCCCCTCCAGCCCACCCAGGTGCTGGGAAGGATTGTACAATGCTTGGTGTAAGCGCCCACCTTTTGACTTGAAGCATATCTGGCCATCTTGTTCTTTCTTTCTAAGGAAATTTCTAGCATTTTGTAGCTGATGCATTTGGAGTAAAAAACGTTTCCAGGCTGAGAGGGAACATTGGCAACATTTGGGAATGTTTTTTGTTAACCTCCCCTCCCCCAATGAAGCCGAGTTGTAAGTGGGAGGAGGGTGTGAAAGTCTTTGATCCCTGGGGTCTTGTGGATTTGGCTCTTCCTGTATGGCTGCGAATGAACAGGAGCGTGGTTCCTAGTCAATAAATTGCTGATGTTAATACAACTTGATGTTTATGGAGCCTCAGAGCCATAAGATAGATAGAAAAGTAGTTCTTTGGGGGTTTGTGGAGAAGATGGTCCTGGGATGATCAAGACCTCTTGGGGAGGCTCTTAAGCGGGTGTGGAATGTGAATGAGCCATGTTCAGCAGAGGGAGAAGATCCTTATGGTAGAAGGGTATTTCAGGCAGAAGGAGAAAGGAATACCTGGTAAGTTCTGGAGTGCAGAGTAGATTTTAGAGGGGAGAAGAAAGCAGAAGGAACATTAGTTCAGAAGAGAGGGATGAACTGAGATCATAGATTTACCAATGAATAGATAGGGGATTTGTAATGCAGTGGGAGGCCTTTGGGTGTTTTTTTTTTTTTAAATAGGTTTTAATGGAATAATATGTTGGATAACTCTTTTAACTGCTACTTCAGTGTGACTTGGTGCTCTTCAGAGACCTGGAGCACAAAGTACTCAAGGGTGTCTTGGCCCAGCACCATCTGGATACTGGGTGGAGCTCACGTGGTCTGTTGAGCCACCTCTGTTGAGTTTCTAAGACCACACCAGTATGCAAACAGTACTTTTCCGTGTGTGACTTTGGACCGGCTCCCCAGAGGGTAAGAGGATCAAGCTAGGTCAGGACTGTGGGTAGAATGTGTTCAGAGTTATTTACCGATGCCATTAATGTCTCTGTTGTTGGCCATCCGGTGCAGGGATGGCGTGTCACTCAGTTGTTGACCCCCTTAGTGCGCATATGTTTTCCTCATGTTTGTTATACCTTAAAGTGTACTTCTGGGGTCACTTGCACACTCCAGCTGCCCTTCTCTAGCTCTTCTCTAGAGTCTTGCACTTGGATTCTGTCTGGGAAAATGTTGGGAGAGGCACAAAGGGAGAAAGGATGGGGTCGGTGGTTACATCTCCAGAGAGACAAGCAGATGGATGGGCAGACAGACAGACAATCTATTTTCTGCAGACTGGTAGAAAGACCTCTTAAACATCAGATGCTTGAAGCATTTCCTGAGCCTCCCCAGTATAGTCTAGAGCTAGGGCTACCTGCCCAGCTCCAGCCTTCTTGGGCTGCTGAGTGTGGAGCTCAGTTAGTGGCTGCTAGCCCCTGCATTCCAGGTCTATACAATCTCTGCAGACATGCATCATCATTTACATTCCATATCCCAGCAGTCATATTATTGAACAATAGCCCTCAAGTGCAAGGTTTATCTCACGAATTCTGGGCTCACATCTGAGTCTCCCAGTCTGGTCTGAGCTCTGTTGGATTCTGGGCTCACCTCTGAGTCTTCCAGTCTGGTCTGAGCTCTGTTGGATTCTGGGCTCACATCTGAGTCTCCCAGTCTGTTCTGAGCTCTGTTGGATTCTGGGCTCACATCTGAGTCTCCCAGTCTGGTCTGAGCTCTGTGTGAAGCAGGTGGAAGTCTCAGCCTGGGTCTGAAGCTGGCAGCAAGTTGGATTTAGTTTGCGTCAAGGTTGAGCTACAGTTTGATGAAATCAGAATTGTTCACAGCACTGTCTATGAAAGTGCCTGAGTGGGATTTTTATGTCCTAATCTATTTGTAAATAGGCATGTGGGTGGGGGAGGTACCTGTTTTCTCCACAAATAATCAGATATCTTTAGAAAGATTACCAGAGTGTGGGAGTCCAGACTGCTGGGCTCTTGTCCCATGGCCATCCACTTGCTAAGTGACCTTGGGTGAGTCCCTCAGAAGGTTTTAGTTTTCCCTTTGCAGAATGAGGTAGTTAGACCAGATGAGTCCTGAGGTTCCCTCCAACTTTGGAGTGTGGCAACACTTAACATACCCTTCCATTTCTGCTGCGCCCTGCCCTACTGGGGTCTGAGAACTGAGGTGGTAATTAGACAATTCTGGTGTCAAACCTGCTCTCATTCCCCGACCACACATTCGGAAATGTGTCCTCACTTTTGGAATGGCGAGCGCACACTGACAAGTCACACTGGGTGTGAAGGAAACCGCATCAATGTCTCTAGGAGAGGGAAGGGACACTGGCAGCTTTTTCCTGCCGTGATGGAGAACAGAGAAAGCTCTAACAGGCCCAGTGAAGAATGAAAAACTGTGTCTCGGGTCTCTGTGAGTCATTTCAGAGAGGAAGACAGGCAGCAAAGGACTAAGAGGAGGGAGTGACAGAAAGTGACAGAAGAACAGAAGGAACTGACCCACCCCATTCAACACAGCAAATGACAGAGGCCAGAGAAGGGGCATTTTCTCCGAGGCTCGTGGCAGTGAATTCAAACATGTTTTATTTATCTTGCAGTTACAGGTTTTTCTTTGAGGATACTGTCCTGAGATGCACAGTTTTCTCCCAGGAGTGTTGACCCTATTCTGGCTCTTACGTGGTTCCTGATGGCCAGGGATCACTGTAAGTTCTGTATGAAGTTGACCCACTTTTTAGCCTGGCTATCTTAGTTAGGGTTTATAAAGGAAAACATTTAATGCGTTGGTTTACAGTTCAGAGATTCATTCCGTTATCCTCTTGGTTGGGATATGGCCGCATAGAGGCAGACATGATACTAGAGAGGTAGCTGAGAGTTCTACATCTTGTACAGGCAACAGGAAGTGGTGTGAGACACTGGGCATGGCTTGAGCATGAGATCTAAAAGCCCACCTCCACAGTGACACACTTCCTCCAACAAGGCCACAACTATTCCAACAAAGCAACACCTTCCAATGTGCCTCTCCTTCTTGGGGCCATTTGCTTTCACACCACCACACTGACCATGTGAGATCTTTTACAGACACTGTCTTTGGATGAACATAAAAACTTGTGTTGGCATTCTCCCAGAGAAGGTTTGGAAAAGAGGAACATTAAAGCATGCCGCTTTACTTGACAGTGAAGAAACTGGTAGACGCTGCCTTGGTGAAGTGACCAGGTTAACAAGTCATGTTGTTAGCGGCAAGCCCAACATGATATGATCAAGAAGACGCATGGCATTTTTCTTCAAGACTGGTCACCCCAGTCTAATCCCAGGGAAAACACTGCACAAGGCCAAGTTGAAGAAGGGATGCCCTAGGAGATACCCACTGCCCAAGACTTCTTAAAATTGTCAAGGTCACTGAGTAACAACAACAGTTTGACAAAGCATTGCAGACCTCAGGAGGCTAAGGAGGCACAAGACCTCAGTGTTACATGGGTGCCCTGGAGTAGATCTGGAAACAGATGGAGGGCAGTAGAAGAACTAGTGAGATTCTAAGAGAATCTGGAGCTTGGCTCATACAACCAGTAAATGTTGCTTTCAGAATTTCGCTAAGTATGCAGTGGGGCTTGGGGAGAGAAGAACCACACAGCAGGAGAGGCTGGGGGCAACTCTCCACACCTACTTCGAATCTTTCTGTAGATTGAAAATTACTGCAAAATAAAAGATTCTTGAAAAGGCAAAGCACCTGCTTTGGCTTTTGGGGTCAGCTCTGTGACCTTACCCAGATGCCTTTGCCCTTTATGCTGCTACCCTGTTCTGTTCTTCTCATCTCTTCCACTCCGAGCGTTCCCCTCTCTCCTTAGTGGACTCCATTGTTTAGGGGCGTGCTGTCACTCTAACTTGAATGTGTCCTGGGGGTTCTTGATTGGCAATACTCTGTTAGAATAAAGTGCCTTTCCCTGATGAGAAAACAAAGCCTGGAAAAATCTGAAGCCATTCTGTAGATCGTAAAGAGCATAGGTTGTGTGCCCAGCTTTCCAGCAGGTGCCTGAAAACAGACACTGGGGGACAGGTGTAGTATATAAGTAGGACTCCACTGAATGGAGAGGTCAAGATAACCCTGGGCCAGTGTGTTCACTTGTGTGCATGCCCTTAGTAGTTCTCGGGGCTACTTGTCTGAATATCAGAGCACCATTAGCAGGTAGGGTGACCAGCAGTTTCTGGTTTATTTAGGACTGAAGGCTTTTCTCAGATCTATGCTTGTGGTATAGAGAGATAGCTCAGTAGCTGAGAACACTTGTGGTGTAAGTTTAGGGACTTGAGTTCAGGTCCTCAGTGCCTATG
Source organism: Peromyscus aztecus (assembly GCA_902168405.1). Taxonomy (NCBI): domain Eukaryota; kingdom Metazoa; phylum Chordata; class Mammalia; order Rodentia; family Cricetidae; genus Peromyscus; species Peromyscus aztecus. The sequence goes on along the minus strand of CABHPQ010150715.1, from coordinate 31,511 downwards.
TAAAAAGCTAGATGTGGCCATATATCCCTATAACCCTAGTTCTGGGGTGTAGGGACGGAGACAGGGGCCTTCTGGCTGCCAGCCTAGCTTCAGGTTCAGTGAGACTCCTTGTCTCAAGGGACTAAGATGGTGAGCAGTAGAGGACACGGATGACCTTCTCTAGCCTCCACACACATGCACACAGGTGCCCCCTCCCATGTGTACACACATGTATGCACCTATCTTGGTACATACGATAATAAATAAAACAGAGGTGTCCCAGGCAAATTGGAGTGGTTATTTGCAGCTGATCTGGTTCCGAAAGAGCTGTGATGAATGGGTCTACAGGGACATTTGTTATCCCTGACTTCCCCCGGGGCTTGTTAATCAGTAGAGAAGAAGCTGAAAAACATGATAGGAAGGGTCTCTTGAGCCAAAGAGGGATCCTGAGGGAAATGCCTGGGAACAAACAGATTGACTCTCAGTCTGATCTCTTGTCCACTCAATATCAACCATGACGGTTGATTCCAGGGAGAATGCAATCATCTCATACGGAGGTGGAACTGGGCTCTGTGAGGCCCAGAACAGAGACTCACGGGTCTCAGTCCATTGCCTAAGCCCCAAAATAGCTGAATCAACAGCTTAGCAAGACGGTACCAGGCACAGGGACAGAGTTGTGTGTGTTTGTGAGTGGCAGCTTTAAAAGAGACCCAGAGGAGGACAGGAAATGACATAGGTAGCTGCCACAGGTAGGAGAATGCTGTCTGTTTTTAGGGAAACTGGTGGTGCAGGACCCTGGGGGACGGCTGATGCCTTTGCATCTCTTACCGTCTCTTCCTTAGTCTGATTTTTTTTTTCCTTTGAAAAGATGTATTTTTTTATTTTATTTTTTCCCTTTTTTTAATTAAGAAAAATTTTTTCATTCATTTTACACACCAATCAAAGATCCCCCCACTTCCCCCTCCCGACCCACCCTCCCCATTCCCACCCACAAGAAGGCAAGGCCTCCCATGGGAGGCACATCCAGTAGAGGCAAGTCCAAGTCATTCCCCCTGCCTCAAGGCTGCATGAGGTGTTCCATCATAGGTGGTGGGCTCCACAAAGCCCTCTCATGCACCAGGGATGGATCCTGATCCTACCGCCAGGGGGCCTCCCAAGCAGCTCAAGCTACACAACTGTCTCACCATGCAGAGGACCTAGTCCAGTCCCATGTAGGCTCCACAGGCACTGATCCAACTTTCCTGAGTTTCCTCTAGTTTGGTTTGGTCGTCTCTGCATGTTTCCCCATCATGATCCTGGTGCACTCACTCATAGAATCCCTCTTCTCTCTCTTTGACTGGACTCCTGGAGCTCTGCCTTTTCTCATCTTAATTTTTTTTTTTTTTTTTTTGAAAAACACAACCTGCTGTGATCCTAGGCACCGGAGCGACATGCCAAGCGATCATTTCGTTTTCTCTTCGTGGCTGCCCTTGTCCAGGGTGTGGCTTACTTTGTTGATTCTACCATCATAAGACGTCTGTGACCTGTTTCTACTGCCCACATGCTGGCTCAGATTCCACCAGGATCGCCTTGGAACCCATCTCCTCCCAGATTCTCTCTCTCTATTCATCTTTTACAAGTTCCTGCCTTTGGCATGCCCTTCCTAGAGCAATGCACTGTGCTCACATCTTCCAGGCCCCTACCTTCCAGCCTTTTCTTGTATCACATGTGCCTGGGCCAGATGTCCCAGACCTCCTTGTAAGCACTGCTTTCCTCCTTACTCTTAGTACTGGTTTTTCAGCAAGGACCTGTGCTGGGAAGTCTCCACAGTCATGGCTTCCCTGATTCCCCTGCCTGCTGCTGGCCCTGGCTCCACTGTGGCTTAGTCTGACCTCTAGGTTTAGTCATTTACTTAGCTGCCTGGTCTCCTCTGGAATGGAGAGTTTAACTCTAGGCACCAGCACAGATACGGGCAGAGCTCTACTTAGATTCAAAGGGTCACTGGGAGAATAAGATGTCTTTTAGGCTTCCAATGGCATTTGTGGTGTCGTTAGGTTTCTGGGTTTGAGCTGTGTCCAAGGCAGGCATGGTAAAGATCCATAACATCAGACTGGCTTGAACTTCTTGTACCCCATGTAAGATGGTGCATTCTCCTTATGAGGCCTGTGATGTAGTGGCCCTGGGGCTTTGCACTGAGTGGTGAGGCATGTAAGAAGGCAGAGGCTCTTTTCCTGATATAGAGGGCCAGTATATGGGGTAAGAAGATGCGGCCCTCAGCTCTGGATGGGGTTGGGCTGGGTGCTGGCCGAGGCTCAGGAAACAGCAGACAACTGTCTGCCTCAGGGAAGTAGTGCCCCTAAGCAAAGCCACAAGTATTTTGGCAGAATGATTTTATGAGCTGGGAATATCCTGAAGAAGCTCCAGACTGTTCATGCAGCCAGGAGAAAAACACTAAACATAAAAGAAATAATCCCTTACTTCAGAAGGGAGCATTCCTTTACTTTTGTAGTGTTTAGGGCTCTGTTGGCCCGTTTGCTAGATGGGGTGACTGAGGCTGAGAGCCAGGAGGGTCTGGGTAGAGGAACATAAGTAAATGAGGGTTCTTTCTCTGTCCTTCCAAGGACATAATGATAAATAATCCTGGTCTCACTGGTGTCCACAAGTGCCATGGGAAACAGATGCTGCAGTAGAAATGCTCTTGGAGATACGAGAATGTGAAGTGAAGGAGGAAAGGAGGAAGATGTCAGAGCAGAGGCCTCAGTGAAGAAGATGCTCTGAGGTCTGCATGGCACCACGTATCCTGAAACCCAGGCATTCAGTTCACAGGGACCCAGTTTTCTCAGAGCTCTGATTACCCAGGAGAATCTAGATGCATTTCCTCAGCATCTTGTGAGTGCCAGGTATGCCGGTGATGGATTCTGTCTGACTGTGCGCTGGAAAGAAAGGAAGGAAAAGGAAGGAAGACAGGAAGGAAGGGATGGAGGGATAGAGGGGAGAAAGGGAGGAAAGAATGAAGGAAGGGAAGGGAGAGCAGGAAAGAAGGAAGAGAAACAACTGACCCAAAGAAAGAACACTTTTCTCAGTTAAGCAAGAAGTCAAGAGCAGGACTGGTACCTCCTGTCCCCCGCCCCCATGACATCACTGGTATTCTAGCTTGGTTTCAATCCTCAGGGGCTGTTCTTGTCAGAAGGTGGCAGCTTCTGCTAGGGTCTGTCCACACTGCGGACACAAAAGATGCCATGGAGGAACGGAGCAAGGAAGCCTCTCAGCACGTCTGAGGTTCTCCTTCAGGGTGCCTAACTTCTAGTTCTTGTGCGGACCCCAATCACACTTCGCCTGCGACCTTGACATAAATCACACCCACTTTGTGTTTGTGATGACCACAGCCCGTGTTTCCTATCTGCCCGGCTTCTACTCCAGGCTCTTCATCTGACCTGGGTATTCTCATGGCTTCTCTGGCATCGTCCAGTTGTGACCTTTGGTCACTCACTCATCCAGCTTTGAGGCTGTGCCTCGTGAGTTTTGGGGTTCCCTCTGTCCAAGCCTAAGGTATGCTCTCTTGGGTTCCCTGGAGCACTGGCTCTGGGCTGTCAGGAAAGGGACTAGGCAGCCCTCGCAGTTGGTGCGCAGAATGTAGAGAATTCAGACATTCTTGCTTCGTGGAGCAAACCAGCCACCCAGGGGATAAAGGGCAGATCACAACAGGAGACCATAGAAAACCAGATGTGCCCCAAAGGGCTGGAAAGATGGCTCCTCCTCCTGGGAGAGCAGGGACGAGGGAGAAGACGTTAATTTAAAACTGAAGACCAGTATGTTTTTGCTTATGGAGAAAGATGAGGACGGCTTTGTCCTTGGAAGGCACTGACAGCTCAGAGTGTGCCAGCTCATCTCTACCAAGAGAGGAGAGTGCTGTAGAATGCCACTTTTCTGTTCTCTGCCTGCAGAGCTCTTATCCCTGCCATGAGGCCCAATCATCTATGCTCTGCCCTTGAAGTAGGCAAAATAAATGTCTATTTTTTTTTGTTTGTTTCCTGGAGCACTTTGGAAAATAGTATTGGATTATGTTTATTTTTGTCTTATAGTAGGCTTGCTGGTATGTCCTCTCTAGAGACCTCTTCAGGTCCAGTGTGTGCATGTGCGCTCTCTCTCTCTCTCTCTCTCTCTGTCTCTCTCTCTGTGTGTGTGTCTCTGTGTGTGTGTGTGTTGGCATTTTTAGATGGATTCTTGCCATATTGTCCTTACTGGCCTAGAAGTTGCTCTGTAGACCAAATTGGCCTCAGACTTATAGTAATGCTTCTTGAGTTCTGGGATTATAGGCCTGTGCCACCACACCTGGCTCTGAACTCTGGCATTTCTTCCCCGTGTCCCTGGGGATTCGTGAGGGCCTTAAACAGAGGAGGTAGCAGTAACTGAGCTTTGCTTCATCTCCAGTCTCCAGGATACTTTCTAGCTAGTATCTGCCCTGACCACATCCAACTGCCCAAGGACAACAGGACTTATTATACCCACTGCCGAAGACCTGAGTGGCCAACAACCTCTGTCCCCAGCAGAGCCATCCATAGATGTCCTTGTGGGGAGGACCATGTGCCCAGTGGGAAGACAAATGATCCCGTAAGCTCAGCAATACTTTACCCAGCCCGGTAACCCACCATGCACAGCTCCTGATTGTCCTCTGTGTGACCCCGGTGCGGCATTTAGTGTGTCCTATAGAATAATATTGAGAGAACGAACAAATCAGTGGCAGAACCTTCTGAGATTTGCCTAATTGCGACTCAAATTGTTCCCATATTGGAAATTACATGGCTAAGATGCCTTTTGGGGAACCGAATATTAGGAGCCCAGGAAGGTCAGCCAACAATGAGTTGTTGGAGTTTTTCCTCCATGAACTCTTACCGAGACATTTTTCCTGCAATGAGACATGGATAGGTTGACTCAAAACAGATTTCACAATCACTTTATCCAATTTTGGACGGCTTAATTCGGCAATTCGCATAACCCTCTTTAATCAGCCTCACGTTTGGGGTTGCTGTGGCCTCAGGCTCTTTGATGGTCAGATGTCATTCAGTGTGGCACCCCTGGGTGGGGAGGCCACTGTCAGTCCCTGTGTGGCTCGGGGAGTGCTGGCCCATGCTTGGGACTCTTACGGAATCTTCAGGTTCTGTGAAGGCACCAGCAAGGAAGAAGATCTGTGCCTTTTGTCCCCAGCATGCAGACGACTTGGAGGCTGAGCAGGGCTAAGCCTGAGTGAAGAAAGCAATCACGTTTGATACCGATGTAGGGTTTTGAGGTCTTATGACTTTGATGGCAAACACAAATAGATTGGCTATGTGCCAAGTTCCGTGTCCCCAGGGAGCAAGGCACTTCCTCCCTTCTCTCTTTATAGCATTTGGGGCTCCAGGGAACAGATTTTATAATTAGAGAAGCAAGACTGGCTGGTAGCCTGTACCTTATGGGCTCTCAAGGACCGAAGAACACATATTTTTCTTTGAGGAAGACTTCTATTAGACACTTGAACTTTTGCAGGCCCTTAGCGGTTGGTTGATTATCTCAAGGGCTTACTTATAACATACGCCCTGTGAGGGGGTCCAGGAAAAGAATACTTCCATGTGGCAGATTGGGCATCCGAAGCCATGGGCACTCTAGTGTTCAGGGGAGTATGGCAGAATGATATGCCCTGGCTCCTATGCCCAATTTAGGGGTGCCTTGTATTTCCTTTCTGTTGAGGAATCTGTCTTTCATCCACTTAGATAAAATGCCATACTAAAATACTGCAAGGCCATATTTAGTCTGAAGTATGAAGCATTGACACCAGGATGAGTGACATCATCTATGGAATGTCCAAAAGCGTCATCACCAGGCTCAACTGGTGTGTTCTTAGGAACCTTCTCACTGACTCTCCACATGGTTGCCATTTCCTTCTTTGCTTCAAGGTCTTGTTATCATGGTAAGGCCAAGCAGCACCAGTCACAGAAGTAGGCGTATTTAGGGCCCTGGTGGCAAGAAAGAAGAGCTGTCATTCATGCAACTGGCACTAGTGCAGGGGCTGTGATTGGCGGGTACTGGTCAGGGTGTCTGCTTTCAGGAGGAGGAAAAGCAGGGCTGCCTGGATAGTGGGAGGGGTGTGTGCAGGTATGTAATGTATGTGTGTGAGCTATGTATGTAATGTGCATAGTGTGAGTTAGGTATGCATTTATGTATAGTGTGTGTCCTGTATATGCTTATGTGGTGTTTCTCTATACCGTGTATTTTGCATGTGCTTTAGTATAATATTTTTATAAGCTATGTGGCATGCACATGATATAAGTATATTGCTTGCAATATGTTACATGTATATGGCGTATATTTGTCTGCAATATATGTGTAGTTTGAGGGGAGTGTATTCCTTGTGGTCATGAATACATGCACACACAATGTGAGTATGGTTTGTATGTATATGTGTATGGTGTATATGTAGTATATGTTTATGTGTAGTGTGTGTTTGTGGATATGTGTCTTAATTAGGGTTTTATTGCTATGAAGAGACACCATGACCACGGCAACTCTTATAAAGGAAAATATTTAATTGGGGTGGCTTACAGTTCAGAGGTTTAGTCCATTGTCATGGTAGGACATGGCAGTGTGCAGGTAGACATGGTGCTGGAGAAAGAGCTGAGAGTCCTACATCTTGATCTACAGGCAACAGGAAGTGAATTGGGTGTGGCTTGAGCATATATGAAACTTCAAAGCCCACCTGCACCATGATACACTTCCTCCAACAAGGTCACACCTACTCCAACAAAGCCACACCTCCTGAGAGTCCCACTCCCTATGAGCTTATGGGGGTCATTACATTCAAACTACCACAATGTTGGTGTATTCTGTGCATATGCACAATGTATATTGTGTGTATGATGTTGATATATGGGGTTTTTCAGGCATGCACTGTGTATATGGTATGTGTATTTATCTGTAGCATGAGTGCATATACAGTGCATATGTGTATAGTATGTCGGTGTATGTGTATCATATATTATGTGTTTGTATATTTTATATTTATATGTAGTCCATATGTGTGTTTATGCAGACTGTATATGGAATGTGTTTGTGTGTATTATCTATATGATATATAGGGAGTATTTATCATGTGTGTGAGCGTGTGTGTGTGTGTGTGTGTGTGTGTGTGTGTGTGTGTGTGTGAGAGATAGTGGACGACAGTGGCAAGGACAGCTCTTTGGGGTTGTAGTGGCCAAAGAGGCCTGGGGCCTGGGAGTGGGGCTTGTTTACAGGACTCCTTTGGGAGGTGGATGGCATCTCGGCATCTGCAGAAGGTGAGGGATGTGGTGGCAGGCAAAGAGGACAAAGGGCAGGGACCTCCTGACACCAAGGGCACATCAGCATCCCTGCTAACACTGAGCTGCGATTGTCCAGACCAAGCCTTCTGGAGATATTCCGCTCTCATTTCAGCAGGAGAACAGGGTCTCTCAGCAAGTCCTTTACCTGCAAACACTGTGCTCCTCCTCAGACAGTGGTCCTACCCGAAACATCTGCTTCAGAGAGGAAGCGAGAAAATGAATGGAGACAGATACAAGCTTGAAGCTTGGAGAGTTAGACCTCATGGTGAGGAGAATGGAGTTATTATTATGAAATGATAATGGCGCTGCCCACGTATGACACATAGCAGCTTCTAAGCATTATATATTTTTCTCTCTGTGCATATGAATAGGGAAGTGAGAAGCTGCTGCCTAATGCAGCCTCTACTACAGGACCATCTGCTGGAAAGAACATGCCTTAGCCTCTTCAACATGTGGGCTAAATCTGAATCTCCCAAGCAGAACCTGTCTGCCGGGTCAATTGACACTTCCCTACAACAGCCTGACATGAAATTCTGTATTTATCCTCTGCTCAACCTCAAGATGTTTCAAGTACCCTTAGGAAGAAATTATTTATCTATTTATTTATTAATTATTTAGCTAAAATCCAGCACCCAGTCTATGGAAAGAATCAAGTTATCTATACTCCTTTACAATCCAAACTTCCTTTCCGTTTGCCCCTTTGATTAATTATTAAATTATATTAGTGTTTTTCTCCCCCAAATGAAATTCATAGAGTTTATTTTGGAAATGAATTCTGTTTAGATCAAAGTTAACTTGGCAACAACAACAACAACAATAACAACAACAACAACAAATCCTATGAAATGGCTTTTTGAGATCTGCTTTTTGCCCAGAAAAGCTGGCTGGCTTTGCTCTACTTTAGAGCTGGCCAAAGAGTCACCCTGTAGCAGAGTCCTCTGTGTGGTCACTGAGGTGGCCCTGGGGACTGCTGCCCTGTCATTTGCCTGAGTCTTGTTGGCCTGGCAGCACTGTGCTAAATTACATCAGCACTTACTCCGCCTTTCTCTTTAAGTAGGGTTTGTCTGTGCGGCATGGGAAGAAGGGAGCCTAGGGAAGGGTCTGTAAGCAAAGGAGAGCAGACGGATGGGTTCAAGAACAACTGGACGTTGGCTGGCTGGTACAGATGCACAAGCAGGACTATGGGGAGATAACAATGATGCTGGCTAGATCCTAGAAGGCCTTGCACCATGGGCTAGGAAATTGAGACTTCCTCCTCTAGGTACCCAGGCATGATGGAATACTGAGATGAAGGTGGAAGGCTCTTGACTGAGCACCAAACACTGTACCTTCTTATCTTGGGTAACTGGGATTATGAATTACATGAATACCCTAAAAGTTTGACCAGGCATCTCTGTCCCAGTGCACTCCCAAGTCCTGGCGACTTCCCAATTCTCCTCTCTTTTCTGTACTCAAAACATGTGCAGCTGCATCCCCAGCACCCTCTCACGGCAGTCCCACAGGCTCACCTTACACGTCTCAGAGAATTTCATTCTTTCTCAAACCTGCTCTATCTTCCTCTTAGCTTCTTTTATTTGTTTTTATTACATGTGGAGTGTGTGCATACCACGGCATGTGCAGGAAGTTCAGAGGACAACTTGTGAGAGTCGGTTCTTGCTCTCCACCATGTGGGTCCCAGGGATTGAACTCAGGTCATCAGGCTTGGTGGCAAGTGCCTTCGCTTACTGAGCCATCTCACAGATCCTAGTCTTAGTTCAATAAACGGTCCCTCCAGTTATCTAGCTATTCCATCTAGAAGCTGAGGCATCGTCCTCATTGTTCCTCCCTTGCTTGCCCACGTGTTCACTCACCATCAATTCTATCAATTCTACCTGGAAGTGTTCTCCAGACTTGTCCCCTTTTCCCCATGGTCTCTTAGCCCAGCCAACTGTCTCTGGAACTTCTGTGCCTTTTCTCATCTCCCTCTCCACGGTTTCAGTTTTCCAGACCTATCCCAAACTGGAGGAAACTGGATTGGTGTAGCTTCCTTGTGCAGACCCTCCACCTTCCTACCCCTGGTGGTTTTTCCTTTGCAATGGGATCAGACATATACTGCTATGTATGGCCTCCAGCAGCTATGCTGGGCCTCTCTTCTGCTACATCCCCAGCAGCTCTTCTCTTTGCAGCCAGTATTTTGCAAAGCCCAGTGGCTTCTTTCTGGGACACTGGGTTCCTTCTGTCTTCAAGACTTTTCTCCAGACAGCCCTCTCTCTCCCGGTCCAACTCTCTTCACAGCACAGGCAGGCTACATAGAATTTCTGCAGAGCAGTTTATCCTCTTCAAAAGGTCTTCAATTCCCCTTCCATGTTTTATAATTCTTCCGTGTCTTTGTTGGATGCCTGCCTGCCCCACCAGACTGTGAGCTCCCTGAAGGTGAGTGTTTGCCTGCCTTGTCCTCCAATATGCATTCAGAACTTGGATTAGTGCCCAGCACAAAGGTGCTCTTGACTAAATACCAAATGATTCAGTGAATGAGTGATGTTCTGATATTGTTCTGTGTTCAGGTTCTCTTCAATAATCTCCCAGAATCTTGTGGGCAGGGAAAAGGGCTAGCTGAGAGTTGAGGGAGGTTGGTAGCTTCAGGAATAATGACCACAAATCAATTGTCCTTGTTCAATAAAAATGGGCTGGGTCTCTAGTCCATACAAGTCTCTGGAGCCCCCTCTTGAATCCTGTGATGAGAACAACATGCAGAGACACCTGCCACAGTTCCCCCTCACCCACAGCCCAGCCACTGAGTTGCTTAATGCCTCCAAGGCTTGGGGGCTGAGGATTTGCTTCCCATGCTTAGAAAGAAGCAGTCTATCCAGGGCTCACCTGTTTTCAAACAGCAACTCCTACCTTCTGATTAGGAAAGGGAGGCCGCAGGAGGCTGATCTGAGCCTTTAGAGGTTCTGGCCCATCAACCATGTTGTTGTTTTCTCTTATAACTTGAGATTCTGTCAAATCTGTGAAAACAAGGAAAAAACAGTGGCAGTAATAATGTGGACTCTAAACCACTCCCATCTGTTTCAACAGACTTGACTCCACTTCATAGTTGCCAGCAAATATCCCTAGATTGCCCCATATGTCACACATGTGCTCCTAAGCAGCGGCTACCATGTACCTTTCCTTCTTCTAGGAATCCTGCCCCTCTTGTGAGTTCCTCATGCCCCAGGGTCTTGTCCTGTCCCCTAAGCATGGCTTCTGAATCTGCTGCCTGCTTTGTGGTGCCCCAAAGCCTCCTATTTGTCACCCCCACAGCCAGGCCCCTCCCATCAGGACTGTGGTCCTTGCTAGCCATAGTGATGTGCAGGATCTGTCACAGCCCCAAACTGAAGACTGGTCTGTGTCCCTTTTAGTTTACCAGCTTGTCTCCAAGAAGATAAGGTGATAGTTGTGAATCTACAGGGGACAGATTTGGGGGTCAGCCCAGAGCATATTGAGGATCCCCTTTTTGCTGAAGCACAGAAACCTTATATCATGATCTCGATTGTTGAGTCTTGCCTCAGGAAGAATTCTTTCCCTGAAGGCTGTTCAGTTATGAGTTAGATTTCTGGGAAATTTGCCCTGAACATGTCTGAATCTGACACAGGTCTAAGCAGCGACCCCTGCTATTGATCACTGTGTTCCAGGAAGGGCTGAGCTTAGGGGTCCTGGGCACTAAAGATGATATCCATGCTATGGGCTGACAAATTGACCCTGACCACTGCTGTCTAGGGGAAGATGCTGTGGGAATGAGGCAAACTTCAGTTCCTGGGTAAAGCTCCCTGTGCTTGGCTTGCACTGCTGGAATCGTGTTCAGGAATGGGATTCCGTGTTCTTTGTTTCTTCCCTTTGCAAATTTGTGTTTTTCATTTTAGCATGCCTGGTCATCTGATGGTCTACCTTTCTAATTTCTCACCTGGCATGCAACATGCAGGAATATTCCAAAGTACAGGTTGGAATGCCCCCCCTGGGAATACGGACGGATTCCAAGAAGACGTCATGGATTTTTGTCTTAAGTAGATTACAGCTTGAGAGTCCTCCAAGTTGTCTCTGGAACTTGAGCTATAAACATCTCTGAACAAGACACATACAACTCAGCGTCTGTAGGAGAGCCCAAGACTGGAGTCATGACTGGCTGGCAGTTTGGAGCTCGTGGGAGTTTTGAGATCTGGCTCTGCTGAGCCAAGCAGGGCTGGGGTTCTGTAGCTGGTTTGAAGGGGAAATGGTTTGGCAATTGACAAGGTGTGGCAATTCTGCCTGAGAGTGAATCACCTGCTGCAAGTTGGCACTGGGTCCTTGAGGCCCTTCCATGAGCTGGAAGCACCTTTGCTTGGCTCACGTTCCTTGGCAAAGCGGATGCATATGGAATGTTCCCTTCAGAGCTAAGGCTGTTATCTTGTTAGGGAAAGGCCAAGGGCTTTCTCTGGGTTTCTAGCCCATGCAGCAGAGTTCTCCAAGGCGTCATTCCCATGCTGCTGAAATCATGCTGGGCTGGGGCTAATAATTCAATTCATCATGCATGATGCGCTTTCCTTGGTGCCAGACACTGAACAAGATGATGAAGAGGCATAAGCAGTTAGGACAAGATTCCAACTCCTGGGACCATCTTGGTCATAACAAGGTGGTGGTACAGAAAAGCTATTCTGGCAGGATATGAGCCACTGGGGGGGGTGTCAAATTTCCAACAATAAATATTTCAATGAAGGTATTAGATCCACCTGTACAAATGTACAAACACATCCATCCCCAATGTTTTACCTATCACTACATGGGATTCCCATAAGTCAGAACCTTAGTATGACAAGTTCATACCAGGGAATAGAAGGAGTGGGAAGGTTAGAAGAACATCTGCTCTGCTGGAGATCCTTTGTTTTATCCCGGGCAAGGCAGAAACTTCTCAGGAGACAGTGGCATTGAGGAGAGGTGAAGTGTGATCCTAATTATTATTATAAATAAAAACCTGGATTCAGATATTAGGGTGAAATGTGAAAGATCAGAGCAGCAGAGCAACAGCCACTGGAGACTTCTTACCTCTACAAATCCTCAGACTGAATGGGCACCTGAGATCCTGTCTCTACCTCCCGATTGTGCTGGTATTAAAGTTGTGAGCCTCCTAAGTGCTGGGATTAAAGGTGTGGGCCACCACTGCCTGGCCTCTGTGGTTAACTAGTGGCTAGCTCTGCCCTCTGATCTGCAGGCAAGCTTTATACGTCAGAACACAAATGAAATATCATACAATAGAGAGGCTAAATGAGAGCCACTGGATGTCAGAATGCAGATGCTGAGGAAGGGAAAAGGACAAGAAGATTGAGAATTTCTATTCTAGATGATTGGGTAGAAAGTGGGAAGAGGAGACAGCTCATGGTCTGGTGGGATGGTGAAGACATGATGAGACAAGGGACACTGAGACCACAGAAGAGAAGGTAGGTGAAGGACTCTTATGTCTCTAGATTAGCTGTGCTGGCTTGGACAGTGATGGCTTCACAGCATGGTCAATGATCTTCACAATTAATCTGGCCTATGGTTTCATCTCTTTTGTTCACCTTGGCCCTGGATATAACCTAAGCATTTCAACTAGTCTGGTGTCAGGAAATGGACTTGCATATGACTATAGGCTATGTCCACATTTTCTCCAGGAGTGGACAGGAACCATAGGCTCTTAGTGAAAATAAGGATTATCAGTAAAACTTTTCTAATTTCCCATACTTGGTTTCCCTGAGATCTGTTGATTGGCATTGTCTGAGGTATGGATTGGGATCACTTACAAAGTGATTCCGAGTTGATTTTAGTGCATATTCTGTCTGGGGACTACCAGCTTGAGCATGCTTCCCTTTTACAACTGAAAAAATGGGAGCCTTAGGAAAGAACGGATCTTGGTCCAGGCCCTCTGCTGGTGTGGTTTGGCTCAGCATTCCAGGAGTGAGGCTATCATCTTAGGACTTTCTTACTAGACTCACACACCATACATTTTGCAGTCCTCCACCATACCATTGTATTTCTTCTCAGGACTGTGTGTCCCCCATCACAGGTGACTGTGGCTGTATCAGCTCTTCTTAATGGCCTCTGGAGGATGTTGGAGTCTCACTGGCATGTGGATGGCCACTCTTGCCACGCTCCAAACCTTCGCATCCTTCTCAGAGAATATCACAGAGACAATCTTTCTTGCTTTGGAACCAATAAGCCAGGATCCCCAGAGAGACAGCACTGCCTTGCTGGGCCTGTTCTTTCCTGCTCTGGCTCTAGTATGATCTGTTTCTACCAAGCTGGAACCGCCAGTGCCCAGGTAGGATCTGCCAGTGCTGGAGGGGAAGAGCTGCTGAGACAGTGCTGTTAAATCACAGGTGACGCTCAGGAGGTCTTGAACATGGTTCATATTTGGTGAATTCTCTCAAAGGAATTTCCTACCTAGAATCTGTACCCCTGGACCTTCCCTGATCCCCCAAAGTAGCCTCTGGCTCAAGTTCTTTTAGTCAGTTATATAATGTGAGAGGTCCCTCAGGGAGGACCAATCAGTGATGTCTGCATGTCATGCCCATATCTTTAACTTTCCTTATAGGAAAGGGAGAAGTTAGTATAATACAGTCTCATGCCACATAGCATTTAAATCAACAGACCACATATACCAAAGTGGTTTAATAATTAGTTATTCAATACCAAATAGTCAGCCCTGGAAACATATACATACAAGTAACATTATACATACTGGGCAGGTATTTATACATTTAGGAATATATACTTACACACACACACACACACACACATATATATATATGTGTGTGTGTGTGTGTGTGTGTGTGTGTGTGTGTGTGTGTGTGAGAGAGAGAGAGAGAGAGAGAGAGAGAGAGAGAGAGAACACAAATAAGAAAAAAGAGGCCGTGATTTTGAAAGGGAGCAAGGGGGATGGTACATGGGAATGGTTTTAGGGAAGAAAGGAAAATGTGGGGGATGTACTTATATTATACTCTCAGAAAATTAAAAAAAATATAACAATCAAAAATCTTATATTGCCCAGTGATGCCATAGCTGTCTTAATTTCTGTCAGGACACACATGCTGTTTACACAATGATGAAATTGCCCAGGGCTTCAGTTCCTAGCATCTCATCCCACATCAAAGAACTCAAGTATCCTATAAGTGACATGATTCTATGGGAAAGCCCAGATTAAATACCGTTGAGCACATGGTCATTTTTGAATGGGCAAGGAATACGAATCTATGAGGAGGAAAACAGCTCTGGATACAGGGGGTCCTGTGTAGTAGGAGAGGGTATGTCAGCCAGCATGACTCCCAGACGTTTCTCTTGTAGGGATGTGTAAGTTTGCCCTCGCGGAGGGCCACACCTGTAGACTCCCTCACTTGGTGTGGACAGCAGAGGCCCATACCAGGACCTCAACCTGGTTACTGCACCTGGGGGGTAGAAATGCAGTATATACACTTCTTAAATCTTTGGAGAGCTTAACCCTGGCACGACTCTGTGACGTGGAAGACTCCATCATGCATTTTATCTGGGGAATGGAGAAGGAATTTGGGAGGCTCTTACACGGAAGGTTCCAAGTGGTAAAACTTGTCTTTCATCAAGTGAGAGATAAGAACCAGTGAAATTCAAAAAGGTGGCAAGCCAAGGTATGAAGAAGATAGGGCACAGAAAATGGAAGCTTTCCTCAGACGTGCAGGGGAGAGCCAAAGAGCTGCTTAGAAATGTCTGGATTGCATATTTGTGGACGGTGTCTGAGAATAGGGAAAAAGCATTTACAAACTTCTACCACAGATGATGGTACGGTTTGGGATTGGGATGTTTATCAGAGGTTTGGTCCCAAGCTGATGCTGCTCTTGAGAGATGATTGGATCATGAGGACACAGACCTCATCAGTAGACGATTAGGAGGTGGTATCTGAAGGCTCGTCTTCGAGAGATATTTTTTTTTTTCTTGGACTAGCTCTCTCCTCATTCTCTGCTCCCTGGACCCCTTGAGGTGAGAAGTTTTCTGGTGCCTCATACTTTTTTGCCAGGATATTCTGTCCCAACACAAGTGCACAGCGACATGGCCAGCGCAAACATGGAAGGCCTGAACTCTCTGAAACTTTGAACTAAAATAAGCCATTCTCTCCCTAACTTGTTTGAGTCAGACATTTCTGTTTCAACAACAGAAAGCTGGGTTCTACATACAGTTTGAACAGACCTGTGCACATATGAAAAAACTCGGTCTCAAATTTTATAGAGCAGATGCCTTTATGAGCATTTAGTTACATACTGCCTTTGGAAATTAGTCAGAATTTAAGATGGAATTTCACTGTTGTCTTCAGAATTGGCCACAGCCAATCAGTTGACAACATGAATCAAATTAGAAGCTTTATAGAGACAGAGTGGAACCATTTGGAGAAGTAATGGGAAAGTGATGATTAAGACAGAACATTTAAAAATGTTGACGTACAACATGCGCATAAAAATATGCACACCATGAGTGTATGGCATAATGAATTTTTGCGAATGGAATACTTCTGTTGAACACTCAGATGAACAGGAATAGCATTTAAAAGCCCTTCACCGCACCCCCTTGAGTTCCTGAAACTTAACTACTGCTTCTCAAAAGAAGCCAGTATCTGGCTTTCAATAGCAATTTTTTTGGTGTCAATTTTTGAACTTACAGAATCAGGCTGCATGTGCTTTTCCAATGACTGCCTCTGCTTTTGTTGTTGTTGCATTTGCTTGTGACATTTCTTGTGTGTGTTTCTGCATGGATCATTTTAGAGCCTTTCTGTATTTATGTTACAATATATTCATCCCACTATTGGTGGACTTTTGAGTGGTGTATTAGGCAGGGTTCCCTAGAGGAACGGAGCTGATAGGTTGAATATAGTTTACAAGGGGGATTTATTACATTGACTTCCATGACATTGGCTGGGTAGTCCAGCTATCTGCATGCTGAAGAGGCTGAGGACTAGGTAGCTGCTTGGTGAGGCTGGATACCTCAGCTGTTCCAATCTGGTGCAGAAGTCCTGAAAGGTTCCTGAAGAGCTGCTGGTCTTCAGTGCACATTTGAAAGCTGAAGAAGCTGGACTCTAATGTCAGTGAAGTATGAAGAGCTGCGGCATTGGTAGCAACAGGGTAGATGCTTTCACTAGGAAGGAGAGAAGGTGTAGGCAGGTAAAAAGCAGACCTTTCCCCCTAAGACCTCTTTATATCTTGAAGGCCATAGGAAGGTGTTACCTACATTATGGGAGGTTTTTCCCCACCAATTAATGTATCCAGCAAATACGCTCACAGACTTGCCTAGAACTGTGTGTCTCAGTTGATTCCAGATGCAATCAGGTTGATAACTAAGATTAACTATCACAGACTGTTGACTGTTTTCTGGCTCCCATGAAAGGGCAAAACTTTCAAGTATAGCCATTGCTGTCCTCTCTCTCTCTCTTAGGTTTTCTGATCTAAAAGCATCCATAGATAGACATGATCAAGCCTACTGCACTTTATGGGCTCTTGAAAGGCTCACCCAAGGTTGCTTTAGGGTCCATATCACCATTGTCTGTGAACCAGCAGC
Source organism: Peromyscus aztecus (assembly GCA_902168405.1). Taxonomy (NCBI): domain Eukaryota; kingdom Metazoa; phylum Chordata; class Mammalia; order Rodentia; family Cricetidae; genus Peromyscus; species Peromyscus aztecus. The sequence continues at coordinate 14,679 of CABHPQ010150715.1, read as the reverse complement.
TACCTGTCCCTTATTATAATCTATATGAGAACTTGCCAGAATATACGCTGACTGCTATTGAGCACACTCTAGCAGAAGCAACATTTAAACTTTTCATGGTAAGGGTGTTTCAATGAAGGAAGTGTTGTATTTATTTAACTTCTTGTCCAAGATTCTTATTATAAACCAATACAAGCCCTTCATGGTCTGGTTACTTTGAGTAGCATTGAGAGAGATCATTTAAACTTTAAAAATTTCCCAATAAATGGTGATGATAGGGCCAAGTACCCTCCACTCCCATGGGATGCACCACTGTGCAGTTTGCATATTGCATTGATTTGCAATTTCCTTTAGGGATTTATTTATTGCAGTTTTGTTGAGGAGAGAGACGGACTTGACCAGGAGGCACCAATTTCCTGGAGGACCAGGGAAGCAGCAAGTCCCACAGGGAATGTGTCTCAGGCAAGGCAACACACATCTCCTTTGGTAGAGATGATATCCTGGCACTTACTCAGCTAGTAGGATTTAATCAGAATGTCAGTTCGTGGTTGAACAATGGTCACCACGTTCCTCAGCTGTCGCATTCTCTGCTTCCTTCTCTTTGTCCATCCTCTACATAACTGTGTGGTGCCTTCCACTCACGATACCCCCATCTCCATGATGCTCCCCATGGCTCAGGCTTTATTGCAAACATGGCTTTCCTTTTTCAAATCATATATTGCGATGAAATTCACACATACAAAGTGAATGATTGTAAAGCAGATGATTTTGAGGCATTTAGTGACTTTGTGGTCTGCAGCTGTCCCTTCTGTCTGGTTATAAAACATGTCTACCACTCTAAAGGGGTGGTTCTCAACCCACAGGCCATGACCCTTTTGGGGGTGTGTGTCACATATTGGATATCTTGTATATCAGATTTTTACATTATGACTCATAACAGTAGGAAAATTACAGTTATGAAGTAGCAATGAAAATAATTTTATGGTTGGGGGCCACCCCGCTTGAGGAACTGTATTAAAGGGTCACAGCATTAGGAAGATTGAGAACCACTGCTCTAAAGTAAATCTCCCTCTTCACCATTAAGGGTTCAATTGTGTTTCCTTTTAAATTCATTTACTGAGGTCCTAGCCCTTAGAGCCTCAAAATATGAACTTTTTTGGAAATAGGGTCTTGGCAGACATAGCTAGTAAAGATGAGGCCTTAGGCAGACCCTAAATTAACATGACTGATGTCTGTATAAAAACGTGCATACATCCTCCTATCCTTCCTTTATATGCATGCAAAGCCATGCATATAAAGGAAGGATAGGAGGATGAAGACAGAGTTGGGGTGATACAGGAGAATGCTAATTATAGACAGCAAACACCAGAATCCCAGAAAGAAGTGTTGAACAGATTTCCCTTCTTAGCTTCAGAAGGACACATCTTTCCAAGACCCTTACCTTACCCTCCCAGCCTCCAGAATAAGATGATGAACTCCTGTTGGTTAAGCAACCTAGTTTTTAATTGATTGGTTATGTTAGTGCTGAGAAACCAAGATTCCTTTTAAGGAAGTTTCCCGCCCAAGACTTCCGCCCCACAATAGTTAATTCTATTCATGAACTTGACTAGGGCTGTGGTACATGGTTCATGGTCAAATGCCAGTGTGGATGCTGCTGTGAAGGGGTTTTGTTGAGCTCTAATGAACCTTTACATTGGTAGGTAGAGCAAGTGATTGGGCCTCATCCAATAAATTTTTGTTGAAGACCTTAACAGACAAAGGCTGCAGGTTCAGACTTGCCTGCACTCACCATCATGAGAGCTACTAAAAAATTAATTATTGTGGTTGGAATTAGTTGTATAGGCATATAATCCCAACTTCTCCAGAGGCTAAACAGAAGGATTTCAAGTTCAAGGCCAGCCTGGCTATAGAGTGAATTCAAGGCTAACCTGGCAACTTGGTGAATACCTGCTTAAGGATGTAGTTTTGTGGCAGAGTGCTTACCTAGCATGCTTAAGGGCCTAGGTTCAATCCCTAGCACTGTGTGTGTGTGTGTGTGTGTGTGTGTGTGTGTGTGTGTGTGTGTGTATGTATGTATACATTCTTTATAAAACATGGACTAATATGCCCAAATCCCTCCAGTTCTTTGAAAACAGCAATCCAGCAATCCAGCAATTTGTATTTTGTCTCTACAGATTTGCTCTGGATATTTTATATAAAAGGAATTTTAATATGTGACCCTTTGTGCCTGGCTTCTTCCACATAGCATATTTTCTTCTAAATCCATCCACATTATACCATGTATCAGTGCTATTGCTTTTCTATGGATGAGCAATACTCCATTGTTTGTCCATGTATATATATACACACACACATATATACTTAACATGTGTGTCTGTATATTCACTATTGTTTAACATTCTGGTTGTTTCCATATCTTGGCTATGCGAGTAGTAGCTATGACCATGTATCTCCACACAGTTGTTTGAGTTTCCATGGTCAGTTCTTTTGGATTGATACCAAGAAGTGGAATTGTAAAACAATTTATTTATTTGTTCATTTATTGAGAGACTTGGTCTTACTATAGCCTAGGCTGGTCTGGAACTTGTATGTGGCTCATGGTGCCCTCAAATCCATGGCAATTCTCTTGCTTCAGTCACCCTAGAGCTAGGATTACAGGCCTGAGCTCCTCTGCCTGACTCACACAGTAATTCTAGTTAACTTTCTGTGGAACCTGCCAAACTGTCTTCCATAACAGATGAGCCATTTTATAGTTCCATCAGCAGGATATGGGGCTCCAATTTCCCTACATCCTCAACATGTTGTTTTCTACTTTTTAATTATAGCCATCCTAGTGGTTGGGAAGTGGTTCCTCACTATGGTTTTGATTTGTATTTCTCTAATGACTAATAATGTTGAACATCTTTTCATGTGCTTTTGGCTGTTTTTTTTTTTTTTGAGTTTTAGAGAAATGTCTACACAAGTCCTTTGACCATTCTTATTTGAATTGTTTGCCTTTTTGACCCTTCTCTGACACATGATTTATGAATATTTTCACTAAGTTTGTAGGTTGACCTTTTATTTTCTAGGTAATATCCTTGAAAGTATGAAGAAGTTAATTTTATTTATTTTTTCCTTTTGTTGCTCATACATGAGAATATCTAAATGTCTATGGCCAAACCCAAGGTTATGAAGATTTACCAAGTATTTTTAAAGGGTTTATAGATTTAGCTCTTTTATAACAAGTTTTTATTTTTATTTTTTTATTTGTGTGTATGTGTGTTGTATGTATCTCTCTGTGTGTCTGCCATGTGTGTGTACCTGCTGGTAGAGGCCAGAAATGATCACTAGATCCTTCAGGAGCTGGCATTACAGGCACTTCTGAGCTATGTGATATGGGTGCTAGGAACCAAACTCAGGTCCTCTGCAAGAACAGCAAGCAGCTAATCTGTCTTTCCAGCCCATTTACAAATCTGGAAATGGTGCAGTGTGAGTCTTCCAAATTCACCCCCCTCCCCCATTAAAGATATCTCTGGTTGTTTATAGCTTCTTAGAATTCTGCCTGAATTTGAGGACTTACTTTTTGTTTTGTTTTGTTTTTCGAGACAGGGTTTCTCTGTGCAGCTTTGTGCCTTTCCTGGAACAAACTTGGTAGCCCAGGCTGACCTTGAACTCACAGAGATCCACCTGCCTCTGCCTCCCAAGTGCTGGGATTAAAGGCATGCACCACCACCACCCGGCGAGGATTTACTTTTAAAAACTTAAAAGTATAATTTTATTTTGTAGTTGTTGTATAAGTTATATGAATATGTGTGTGTGCATGCGCGCGAGCACACATGTATTTGCATGTGTAGAGGCTGGATGCCCACTTCAGATGCCTTCCTCTGTTGCTCTTTACCCTATTTTTGGAAACAGGATTTTTCACTGAACCTGGAGCTTACAGATAGGGTTTCTCACTGAACCTGGAGCTTGTTATTTGGCTAGACTAGCTGACCAGTGAGATCCTGGGATCTACTTGTCTTTGCCAGTAGGTTCCAGATGTGCATTGTCATGTCTGGCTTTTATGTGGATGCTCGGATCCCAACTTAGGTCTCATGCTTGCACAGCAAGCATGTTACCCACTGAGCTGTCTCTATAGGACTGGCTTCTGTCGTTAAGCCAAAAGGCCTGTTAAGAGTTCTTATTGGCATTGCATTGAATCTGTAGATTGCTCTGGATAGTACCAGCGTCTGAGCAATATGAGACCATCCTATCCACATATGTGGAATCTATTTTGGTCTTTCCATTTCAGTTTCTTTCAGCAATGTTCTGTGATTTTTTTTTTTGTGTGTGTGTGTGTGTGTGTGTGTGTGTGAAAATTTTTACCAAGTTTGTTCCTGGGTATTTTGTTCTTTGGGATAGGGCTGAAAATTACTGTCTTAAGTTACTTTTCAGATACCATTGCTGGTGTGTAAAAGCATAAGGGAATTTTATATGTTGATTGTGTACTCTACAACTGTTCAATTTGCTTATTTGTTGTAGTGGTTTTTTGTGAAATGATTGATATTTTTCCTCTATTACTTAAGATTGGATTATCTACGAATAAGGATGATTTTTCTTTTCTCATTTCAAATCAGATGCCTTTCCTTTCTTTCCTTGCCCAGTCACTCTAGACACAAAGAGATTCAGTACAGTGCTAATGATTACTAATATCCTTGTCTGTTCTTGATTGAAAGTTTACAGCTTGTCATTCACTGTTGAGTATGACAGTAACACGAATACTCTGGAATCTTGAGGCTCTCCTCTCCCTCCATTACTTGACTCCTTGGTGCTTTTTCTTTTTTTTTTTTTTCTTTCATGAAATGGTGTTGGATTTTGTCAAGTGCCTTTTGTGCATCTATTGAGGTGACAATGTGGTCTTGATTCTTTGCTTTATTAATATAGTACATTGCATTTACTGATTTTCTGAATTCTTTGCTGTAAATTGCATTTACTAATCAAGTACAGGCCTTTCAGTGTTCTATTGTGCTTGATTTTCTAGTGTTTCGTTGAGTGGTTTTGCTTCTACATTTATAAGAGATATTTGCTTGTGGGTTTCTTTTCTTGTAATCTCTCTCTCTCTCACTTTCATGTGAAGAAAATGAAGGCCTCATAGAATGACTTAGGCACCATTTTCTCCTCCTGTTTTTTTTTTAAAGTAGCATTTATGTTAATTCTACTTTAAATGTTTGGTAAAATTCACCAGTGAAGTCTTATGGGTAGGGAATTCTTTTTTATTCATGATTTTAATTCTATTTGTTTTAGGCCCATTGAGGTTTAAATTTTTTCTTGAGTCAGTATTTGTAATTTGTATGTTTCTAGGAATCTCTCCTTTTTATTTAAGGCATTTAATTTGTTAGCACACAGTACACTGACAACCTTTTGTAGTATGTTAACTTTGGTAGCTATGTTCTCACTTCCACTTCCCATTTTATCTTTTAAACTCAGCCTGTTTAGAAGCCTGTCAATTTTATTACCATGTTCCAAGAGCCAACCTTTGCTTCCGTCGATTCTTGCTACTGTGTTATGTTCTCTCTGTTCTCATCTTTAGTGCTTCCTCCCTTCTGCCAACTTTGAGTTTAGTTTGCTCTTCTTTTCCTGGTTCCTTGATGTCTCAGATTAGGCTACTAATATAAAAATATATTCTAAGTACTGTGTATTTAATATGTATTTTAAATAGGTGTTAGATGCTGTAAGTCTCCTCTAAGTACAACTTTCACTGTATTCCAGCCACTTTGATCTGTGTTCTACCTTTCCTTGTATTAATCTCTGAGTGTTTTATAATTTCTCCTGTGATCTCCTCTCTGGCCCATTCATTGTTGAAGAGTGTATTGTTTAACTTTGATAAATCAAGGCATTTCCATTTTTCCTCCTCATATTGACTTATCACTTCATTCTGATATGATGAGGAATAATAAAGAATTTGCATAAGATCATTCTTTTAAGTTCATTGAGACTGATTTTGTCACCCAAATGTGATTTATCTTGGAGACTGTCTGATGAGAATTTGAGAAGAATATACACCCAGTCTGTTAACTTTGACTAAAGTGTTCTTTGTCACTTTGTAACCTTGGTGGGTGGTGTTAACAAAGTCATTTTTCTATTGTTCTTTTGTTTAGATGTTCTCTTCATTACTAAAAAATGAATTCTGTACATGTTATTGAAAGCTATCCATTTCTCTCATCGAAACTGTCAATATTTATTTCACATATTTTAGAGCTCTGGTGTTTGGTCCATGTATGTTTATTGATTGTTAATTCTTTGATAAATTGGTACCGTTAGCAATATGTAATGTCCACCTTTGCTGGTCTCAGGTGACGTTTTCACTAATTTATGCTTCTGTTACCTTTAGAATGTATGTGACTGTAGAGATTATCTTTCTTTTTTTTCAGAGTCCTCCATTGGACCCTGTTCATAGGAGACATCTGGAAGTATTGGGAGGCGAAATGGGCAGTAATGAATATTTGCTTTGCTTTGTTATCATATTTGCCTGGGCACAAGTTACTTTCAGCGACATGGTACTTCATGAAGGAATCCTTTGCTCTTGCTGCCTATGATGCTGCAGGTGCTATAAACGGATTTTTGTCCTTGTTCTCTTCTGTTTTTCACCAAAGAGTATTTTTTTTTTTCCAGAAAAAGTTTGACTAAGATGATGGGGGGCTGGGCTCTGGCTGGGTCTGAGGCCTTCCTCTTCCAGAGCAATCCCAGCAGCC
>CABHPQ010150714.1:7577-50486 GCA_902168405.1 Peromyscus aztecus | reverse complement strand
CCCAGCTTCCCCCAGATGGAGTTGGTTCCTTACTGTGGTGGAGTGTCCCGCTCTTCTCCCCTTTCTTCCAGACACACACCTTCCTCACGCTACTCTCAATACTTCCCTTATTTTTCCCAGTAATTGGCACATTGCCTCCAAAATCACATATATGTGTCTCCCTCTGGATATTTGCAAAGCTGAGACAAGCAATACTGTTTAAACATTTTTAAAGTTCTTGGAAATCGTAGACTGCTTGGCATGATGGTTGATTTTTGAGTTAAATAAAGTTAGCATGTAATTAATACCATATCGGGGACTATTGGGGTCCAGCCCCTCAATAGTCCCCTCCCAAGGTCCAGGAAGAATCTACAACCAGCTGATAATTAATCTTCGATGAAACGAAATGAATCTGTGTACACTAAATTCCTTAGTCAATACATTTTATTATTCTGTCAGTTTTCTCTCTACAAGCTTAAACTCTGCTTTCATTTTTAGCTCCTTTCTTGACCAATATCTCTTTACATTTATCTGTTGTCCCCTCCAGGTTCTATCTTAATTCCTTCATCTAGTTCTGTCCCTTTTAGGTTCTCATCCATCTAGTTCTTTCCCCTATCAGCTCTCTCCCATCTCCTTCTCTCTCATCTGGCTCTTCCTCATCTTGTTCTTCCTCATCTCCCATCTCGTTCCTCTAGTACTCTCTTCTAGCCCTTCAATCTAGTTCTTCCCCATCCAGTTTGTTCCTCTCAAGTTCTTACTCATCTAGTACTTCCATTCTCTTTTCTTTTCTCCATGCTGTTCTCTCCCTGTCTACTGAAAATACCTGCCTTTTCTTTCCTTTGGCACGTGGTTCCCTGCCTCCTCAGGAATGTTGTTTTATCTCTCACTTTGATATGTAAAAACCTCTTTTGTTCTCTGGAGAACCACTAGGCCTCCTCAAGGCCAGGGGATGGTCTGAGCTTCATTAGCACAGGAAACAAAGCTAGGCATCTCCACCAGCTTGTCTCCTAAACTCAGGAGGGCAGTTAGTAACTTAGTAGGTTCAGCAGGTCAGGGGAGCTGAACTGTTTACCAATTGGTTTGGGCATGCAAGGATTTCATAGCAGAAGACAGCCGAAATATTAAAGGCTGGGTAACACCAAACATTCATAATAAATGGCTTGCCTTTTGACAGGCCCTTGGCCGGTCAAAGTTCAGCTTCAATACACAGCTGAATTTCTATGATACATTCTTGCGGCCCGCAAGAATACCACTTAATAAATATTTAAGGATAATAATATATTCAACTTAAAATTTGTATGTTTTTCCTTTCAAAGGCTTATTTAATTAAGCTCTCTGGCTTGAACAAGAAGATGTATCAGAGCTGTCTTAAATCTTTTGAGTGTTTACTAGGATTAAATTCAAATATTGGAATAAGAGACCTAGCTGTGCAGTTCAGCTGTACAGAAGCAGTGACCATGGCTTCAAAGATACTGCAAAGGTATGTATAATTTTTAAAGATTTATTTATTTTATGTGTATAAGTGTTTGCCTGCATGTATGTCTGCACCACATGCATGCCTGGTGCCCTCAGGTCAGAAGAGAGCATCAGGTCCCTTGGCCTGGAGTTAAGGAGTTATGGATGGTTGTGAGCCACCGCGTGAACGCTGGGAACTGAACCTAAGTGCTCTGCAAGAGCAACAAGTGCTCTTAGCCACTGAACTGTTTCTCTAGCTCCTAAATAAATATTAAAAAAAAAAAAAAAATCCTGAGTCAGTTGTTATAGCACAGTCAAAAAACAAATGCTAGCGATAGCTCAGGACAATTCAAGTTGGAAGCCAGATGAGACTGCAAGTAAGTTTTGTTTTGTTTTCTAAATTGTTTCATTGCATTTTCAGCCCCTTTGAAATAATACTTTATTTTTTCATTTTTTTTATTTATTTATTATCAGCTTGATACAGTATAAATTCTTACCCTAATAGTGAAATGTTTCATTGAGGCTTGCCCAGTAATTGAGTAAAACCAAAACTTGTACTTTATGACAAATAATTCCACAAACATTGCTGTCTCCTAGCTATGAGTCTAGTCTTACCGAAACACAGCGAACAGATCTGGACTTGTCCAGGCCACTTTTCACCACTGCTGCACTCCTTTCAGCATGCAAGTAAGTGTTGCTTTGTTTTGTTTTTCCAGGGGCGGAGGGTAGGGGGAGTATTGTGGTTAAAAAGACAGAATTTTGCTGTGTAGTCTATGCTGGCCTGAAAGTCAACTGTGTATCTTAGGATAGCCTTAAACTCATGGTAATCCTTCTGCCTCAGACTCCCAAATTCTGAGATTTCAAGTGTGTGTGCACCCCAATGCCTGGATCTAGTCTAGTGTTCTTTTACCATTGGAAAATTTTGCCCATATGTGAGTTTTTCATTCCTAAAAAATACTTCTGAGCCGGGCGGTGGTGGTGCACGCCTTTAATCCCAGCACTCGAAGGCAGAGGCAGGTGGATTTCTGTGAGTTCAAGGCCAGCCTGGGCTGCAGAGTGAGATCCAGGAAAGGTGCAAAGCTACACAGAGAAACCCTGTCTCGAAAAACCAAAAAAAAAAAAAAAACCTTCTAATTTCACTGACTTCATCTCAGCACATTTTCTACTCCAAACCTATAACACTGTGGTTTGTGGCCTGGTGATCAGATTCTTGGATTACCTGATAATATAGCTGCCAGCTTAAAACTAGTGTGTTTCAAGAAGTTTACTTGCCAAGTGGCAACCATGTATGTAAGCAAGGTATTACCGTTTCAGACCCTGCTTTTTGTAAGTGATAAAATCTGGCAAGACAATGGTCATGTTTGGTTTTCCAGGCATATTGTTTAAAAAGTACTGCCTACAACTGTTCATATGAGTATAAAACATTTCTGAAATAAATTCTTGTGTTTGAATCATCAAAATATTTAGTTGTCAGTATGCATACTGAAATATTACCATGAAATACTAATAATTTCCTAGATCTTTGAAGTTGTGTTATTTCACCCTTTGAGAGAACTTTCAATTATGTAATAGTCTATTAAAGAATGTATTTCTCACTATCTAGTCTTTTTTTTTTTTGTATATTTGGCTTGATTAGCAACATAACTAGAAGTGATTGCCATTCATAGATAATATCCTTTTAATTTAACAAGGGTATGTGGGTGTACAAGGAAGGAATGTAGTTGATGTTACAAGAACTGAAAATAGTCACATAACTCCATTCTTGGAATTATATTAAATTGTGCAAGAAACGGTCAGTTGTCTTGGGGAGGGGGGTGTGTGTGTGGTGTGTGTGTGCACGTGTGCGCTACAAATGTGCTGCCTGTGGAGGCCAAAAGAGGGCATTAGAGTTACAGGTGGTTGTGAGCTACTATGAGCTACAATGTGGGTGTTGGAATTGAACCCAGGCCCTCTTAAAGAGTAGCTGGTGCTCTTAACCACTGAGCCATCTCTTCAGCCTCAGTTGGTTTGTTTTGTTTTTAATTGATTGCTCTAGAGGAATATGAGCAGAGTTTTGGGCTTTGGGAGTGGGACAAAGAGAGATGACTCTCCTTTATAAGTAGACTCATTCTCAAAGCAAGTTCTGCAAACTGGTAATGTCTAAGAGGCATGATGCTCTACAACAGATGGCTTTAGTTGCCCCATTTATTGCAGAACAGATGCATTTTAGCTCCCAGTTCAATAAGAGCAAATTTACAAGCTTCTAGCTAATGACATTGAGAATAAAGGAAAATCTAGACAGCTGGAGAATCTTAGTAAAGTGTGGGCAAAAAGTAAGAAGTTTATAATCTGGTTGACTTGCTAAGAAACTTGGTGATATTGAAAAAAGCAAATTTATGAAATTGTTTTTTAGAATTCTGAAGCTAAAAGTGGATAAAACCAAAATGATAACTACATCTGGTGTGAAAAAAGCCATATTTGATAGGCTATGTAAGCAGTTAGAGAAGATTGGGCAGCAGATTAACAGTAAGTATTCTGTATTGAAAATGCTGATTTATGAATTCTTTCATGAGAAAACTGACAGGTCAGTTCTTCAGACATGGTGGTTTAGTACCTTAGAAAATACAAATCCATGCCTAGAAAACATATTCTTTAAGAAACATCAGTGTCAGCCAGGCAGTTATCCTAGCACTCAGGATGCAGAGGCAGACAGAACTCTGTGTTTGAGGCTAGCCTGGTCTGCAGATTGAGTTCCAGGTCAGCCAGCACTACATAATGAAACCCTGTCTCAAAACAAAGAGACTCCAGTGCTAAATGCCAGCTTCTGTGTACATAAGCTAGGGTGGAAGTGATTCTCATGTCTAACAAGAGAAACACCCAGAAAAGAGAGCAGCAAGATTATCTGCCTTTCCCTCATCTCGTTTTGCTCCCCTGGGTTTGAATTTCTGTGATCCACCTAAGGACCTATATGACTAAATAGTAAAATTGAATAAAAAAAAAAATTTAACCTTGAAACCACTTTTTCCTTTTCTGAAAGGAGACTCTGGAGATTTAGCTAGTCCAGCACTGAAGAAAAAGAAGTCTGTGGTTGAACCACCAGCAAAAGGTAGGTAGGCCATCCTAGCTGTCCTGGTGCTGAAATTGGTGTGGTATGATTTATGCAGTGAGCAATACTGTGGCACTCCCAACAGTTTGCATGACAAGAGCCAGCACTAGAGAAAAGTCTGACCACTAACTCTGGATAAGACCTATTTTTCAAGCCAGGTGTGGTTGTACACACCTGTAATCCTAGCACTCAAAGGATTGACACAGGGGGGTTGCTGTAAATTCAAGGCCAGCTTGTCTATATAGTGAATTCCAGCATGAGCTACACATTGATATCATCTCACAACAGAAACAGCCTTTTAAGCAATAATTAAATGGAAGTAACAGAAGTATAAGTAAAAATATATCTAAAGTGGCCAAAAATAAAAATATTCCTAATTTTTGAAAGTATGTGCAGTACAAGCATGGTGATGCACATCTTTAATCCCAGCACTCAGTTATTCCTTTAATACCAGCACTCAAGAGTTCAAGGCCAGCCTGGTCTACAAAGCAAGTTCTAGACCAGTCAGGTCCACACAGTGAGACCTTGACAAAGCAGTGTGTGTGAGGGTGGGTAGCTGAGCTGCCAGGATTCATATCCTGCTTTGTCACAATTAACATCCTTAGGCAAACCAAATAGAATTCAAACAGAAACCCAAACATAAATTGGGCAAACTCAGAACTGGTTCAGAGAACTCCACCTAGTATTTGAACATCGAGTCCTAATAGATTGAACCTAAAAGGATAGAAAAGATCCAATCGAGTCAAACTACTCGTTTGCTTTAAGTATGGTCTAGCGTGAGGTCCCTGTTTGGATAACCAGAAAAGTAACTTGTGATTGACTACTTTTTTTTCCCTAAAAATATATTTTCAAATTAAGTTCTAGTTACTTGCATAGGAACTCTAACTATAAAGACAATCTGATGCTAACAGCTTCAGTTTTCTAATCTGTAGGACCTGATTAATGTTAGCACTACTTCATAATGTTTGTGATGGGATTACTTGAGATACAGACTGTTGTTCAGTGTCTTAGAACGCTTAGCATGTAAGAGAAAGAAAAGCAAAATTCGTCATGTTACATTTTACTTAGTCTTATTCTTTTACCTTAATTGAAGTAGATACTTTTAATTTTTACTTTTATGCCATTTGTAAACGTAAGTTTGAAATTACTTTTGATAACTTTCCTTTATAGAAATAGAAGAAGTAATAGAAACCCCACATAAAGCACTGAAAGATGAAGGTCTGACACAGGATTATGAAGAATGGAAAAGGAAGATTTTGGAAAATGCTGCCAAAGCTCAAACAGCTACCGCAGAGTCTGGAAGATGAAGGGCCTGAGGATTCATCTAAACTTGTATACCAGGCGTGCTGAGGATTGTCTCAATATGAAAGACACTAGCACTAGGCACCTCATGTGGAAATAGATCAACCATAGAACCTCCGTAGACTCTGGATGGAATTGGGACCATTTTGCTTCTCTGTGTTAAGTTTAAGGAAGTCTCCTGACTTAACCTAGAACACACATTTCAAGTTGAAAGGCGTCTCAGACATTTTACTTGTTTTTTGTGTTTTTATTTTATTTCACTAAATCAGTGTTATAGAGCCTAAGTTAATAAATGTTTATTTTTTTAAGATTCATTTGTTTTATGTTTATGAGCATTTTGCCTGCATGTCTGTTGGTGTACTGCATGTGTGCCTGGTGCCAGTGGAGGCCAGAAAAGGATGCTGGGTCCACTTAGACTAGAGTTACAGACCGTCTGAGCTATCAGTTGGTACTGCGACTCAAACCCTGGTGCTCTTAACCACTGAACCATCTCTCCAACCCAATAAATGTTATTTTTACATGCATTTGAGTTGCAGTTCTCAGCACTGAGTAATCTTTAATAGGCCAAAATCTGTATTTACTCAAATGAAGAAAAAGCCCATGTGTACTGAGCCCTACTACTCCCTAGAACTCAGACTTCCTGGGTTTAAAACCCACTCTACTTTGCCACTTGAACAAATACAATTAACTTCTGTTTGCTCCATCTATGAAGTGCAAATTAAAAGATACTGCTTTGGCTATGAGTGTGGCTCAGTTGCTAGACTGACTGTCATGCTGGAAGGCCTGAGTTTGGTTACCAGTGCTGCATAAAAACAGGCATAGTGCACCCTAGTAATCCCAGCACTTAGGAAGAGAAGGCAGAATCAAGTTCACAGTCATCCTCAACTACATAATGGGTTTAAGGCCTGTGTAGGTTACATGAAAACCTGTCTCACTGCTGCCTAGAATAGCTGGGAGGCATATCAGACCCCAGTGCATTTTCATACATGTAGTACAATATCTGCTGTGAAGAAATAATAAATTTAAACTTTCAGAGGCCTGACATAATTACATATTAGCACCATGTTATGCATTTAGACAATGCACCAAAGTTTATTTCTTTGATATTCATACACTAAAAAAAATATAACCTTAGTAAACCCTTTAACACTATGAAAGAAGCTATGTAAATTTATTCTTTTTATTAAAAATAACTTTTTTCATACAATATATTCTGATCACATGTTTCCCTTTCTTCATCTCCCAGATCTTCCCCATCTTCCCACCCATGCAGCTCCACACCTTCCTTCTCTCTACAGAAAACAAAAACAGAAAAAGCACAAGAAATGACACACAAAGCCCATAAAAACAAACTGGAATATACAAGCAAAATACCAGTAAGATAAAATGTCCAAACAAACCATTATGAGACAAAGAAGATGTATAAAAATAACATGGTGTTAGATTTGTGTTGGCCATCTCCTGGGCATGGGGTCCACCTTTATGTGCAGATAGTGAGACTCCACTGGAAAAAAGTAATTTTTCCTTTGCAGTTGTCAAATTGAAATAGTTTTTTTGTTGTTGTTATGAATGGGAGCTTATGCCCACCTTGCCCTCTCAACACTAGGACCCCATCTAGCTTAAACCTGCAGGCTGTGCATGCTGCCATAGTCTCTGTGAGTTCATATTACATCAGTCCTGTTGTGTCTGTAAGACACCATTCCTTGGTGTCATCCATCTCTGGCACTTTAAAATCTCTGCCTCCTTTTCCTCATAGCTCCCTGAGCCCTGAGGGGAGGGGTTGAATGAAGGCAGCCCATTTAGGTCAGTGTTCCAAGGTCTCTCTGCACATTGTCTAGTTGTGTGTCTCTATTCCCATATATTGCAGGAGGAAGCTTCTCTGACGATGGCTGAATGGGATACTGATCTATGAGTGTAGCAGAATGTCGTTAGCAGTCATTTTATTGCTCTGTTCCTTTAGCAGAGCAATAGTATTTGGTTTTCCCCTAGGCCCATGGTCTCAGATTCTTGGCCACCTGGACAGTGTGAGGCATGGGTTCTATGTCAGAGAGTGGGCCTTAAATCCAATCAGACAGTGGTTGGTTACTCCACATTTGTGCCACTATTGCACCAGTGTATCATGTAGGCAGGTCACCATTGTGGAATGAGGGGTGTAGCTGGGTTGGTATTCACTGTGGTGGTATTGTGTTCCCCAAAATATTGTGCACCCTAATAAACTTAACTGGGGTCAGAGAACAGAGCAGCCATTAGATATAGAGGCCAGAAAATGGTAGTAGCACACACCTTTAATCCTAGCATTCCAGCGGCAGAGATCCATCTGGATCTCTGTGAGTTTAAAGCCACACTGGAAACAGCCAGGCATGGTGACTTGCGCCTTTAATCCCAGGAAGTGATGTCAGAAAGTAGAAAAGTATTTAAGGCATAAGGACCAGGAACTAGAACCTGATTAAGCTTTTAGGCTTTTGAGTAGTGGTTCAGCTGAGACTCATTCAGATGAGAACTCAGAGGCTTCCAGTCTGAGGAAACAGGATCAGCTGAGGAATTGGCAAGGTGAGGTAGCTGTGGCTTGTTCTGCTTCTCTGATCTTCCAGCATTCACCCCAGTACCTGGCTTCAGGTTTGATTTTTATTAATTAGAACTTTTAAGATTCGTGCTACGTCTCTGTGTGTTCAAGGATACAGCCAGCATGGAGACACATGCCTTTAATCTCAATACCAACCATAGAGACCTAGATGTCTGTATAGACAGGCAGTGACGAGGAGATCATGTGGTTGGGTTTACAACCAATAAGAAGGCAGAACAGAAAGTCAAAAAAAAAACCAGACACACAGGAAGTAGTCCTCTTTCTGAGGGGAAGGACGGCAGCGGCAGGAAGGGTAAGAAGGTGGTTTTAAGTCTCAGCTCGTAGCTACTGCTCTGACCTCTTGGGCTTTTAACTCTGAAAAAAAAAAAAATTCTGCAGGGAACCATGACCACACCTAACAGCAACTTTGAAATTTTCAAAAAGATGACAGGATCCCGCAATGACAAATCCACATGGACTATGGTAAAGCCATTAAGCTGATTAACACCATGGAAAGATCAGTTTGGACTAGAAACTGTTCAGGACAATTTCAAGATGGCTACCTGAAGTGATCCAGATTCATAGACTACTCAAACAACGACTTGAGACAAGTCCTGCACTTTCTCATTATACAGATACTGGACAAATGATACAGCTAACTCTCTCAGGACTTGACAATTAACCCAAAAATTTTCTTTTCAGGATTCCCTAAAGATGTCCTCACCCCCAGAAAGCAGGAAGTAATTTTAAGAAAACGACTCCCACATTCCCAAGAGGTGGGATGGGAGGTTTTTGGTTGTTTAATGAGTTATGGGTATTGTCATTGTTTATGATGGTTGGTTACAAGTTGTTAATTGTTAATGGTCAGGAAAAAAGCTGAATAAGGAGATTAGATTCAGAGTTTTTGCTTAAAAAGAAAAAGAAAAAAGAGAATATAGATATGAGGTATATCATTGAATCTACTCTGAGAAAAAAGATAAAGAAATAATAGGATAAATGGGTAAGTCATTGAATCTACTCTAAAAAGAAAAGGGGGAAGATATAAAAATGACAAAAGGGTTATTGAATCTATTATTAAAAGAAAAAAGAGAATATGGATATGATAAGATAAAAAGTTCAATTTTTGAAACTACTTCTAAAAAGGAACTATTTGTTTTAAATAGGATAAGTAATGAAATTTTTTGTCTGAGTTTATCAAATGTTACTAGACTGGACATTGTTAATATATATAAAGGAATTTTTTGTCTGAATCTGTCAAATGTTAATGGACTAGACATTGTTAATGTAATTCTTGACTGTATATATTGTATATATATTAATAAATATATACATATATAGTTTTTCTTGTATTAGTTATAAGCTTTTTTAATTTTAGACAAAAAAAGGGAAAATGTGGTATTGTGTTCCCCAAAATATTGTGTACCCTAGTAAACTTATCTGGGGTCAGAGAACAGAATAGCCATTAAATATAGATGCCAGAAAATGGTGGCACACACACCTTTAATCCTAGCATTCCAGAGGCAGAAATCCATCTGAATCTCTGTGAGTTTAAAGCCACACTGGAAACCGCCAGGCATGGCAACACAAGACTTTAATCCCAGGAAGTGATGTCAGAAAGCAGAAAGTTATTTAAGGCATGAGGATGAGGAACTAGAACCTGGTTAAGCTTTTAGGCTTTTGAGTAGTGGTTCAGCTGAGACCCATTCAGATGAGAACTCAGAGGCTTCCAGTCTGAGGAAACAGGATCAGCTGAGGAATTAGCAAGGTGAGGAAGCTGTAGTTTGTTCTGCTTCTCTGATCTTCCAGCGTTCAACCCAATACCTGGCTCCAGGTTTGTTCTTATGAATAAGACCATTTAAGATTCCTGCTACAATTCACCTTTCTCCTGTGGTAGTGTACAGAGTATTTTCCAGTAGCATGAACATTAGTCAGAAGTGAAGGCACCAGTTTGACTTCTACATAATAAGATATGAGTTGTCTTCAGAAATAAGGCCTTACCATCAGTTTGTGGAGAGCAACCAATAGCATTGGCAATAGCCCAAGTTGTTTAGGGGTTTCCATGGGGCACCTTTGGCCAATAACTCAATTAGATGTAGCTCATTCTTGGTACTAGAGGTTTCACTTGGTGGGAAAAGATGTCTAGTTGGGGCATTGTCTTTCCCATTATTTGGTGACTCCATTTAGATTTCTTTTATATATGTATATATTTTAAGAAGCTTTTACTGTAGTAGGTAAATGACCCCTATGACCCCCTCCAAAGGCCCTTAGTGTTAGTTGTTCCTTCCTTTACCGCCTCCCTAACCTCTCTTCACCCTTTCCTTCCCCATTTAATCCTCCCATTTAATCTCCCCCATCTCTCCATAACTAGATTTTTCCCCTTTGCTGGGAAATACTCTCCTCCCTCCTAGTCCCTTACTCTATATCTAACCTCTGTGATTATAAGGATTGCAGCATGCTTATGAAAGGCTTAAGCACTAACATCTACATATAAAAGAAAACATATTTGCCTTTTTCAGTCTGGCTACCTCACTCAGGGTGATTTTTCCCCCCTTAGTCCATCCATTTACCTGTGAATTTCACAATTTTGGTTATTTGGTTTTAATAGCTGAATAATATTCCACTGTGCAAATGTATCATGTTTTTATCATCTGTTGATGGACATGTAGGCTGTTTCTAATTTCTGGCTATTATGAACAGAACAGCAATGAATATGGATGAACAAGTGTCTCTGTAATAGGAGGTAGAGTCCTTTGCATATATACCAAGAGTGGTATAGCGAATCTTGAGCTAGGTCTATTCCCAGCTTCCTGAGAAACTCTCACACTGATTTCCATAGTGGGTGTACAAGTTTGCACTCCCACCAGCAATGATTGAGTGTTCCCCTTACCACACATCTTTACCAGCATGAGCTGTTATTTGTTTTATTGATCTTAGCCATTCTGACTGGTGTAAGGTAAAATCTCAAAGTAGTTTTGATTTGCATTTCCCTATAACTAAGGATGTTGAACATTTCTTTCAGTGTTTCTCAGCCATTTGTTTTTCATCTTTTGAGGAACTTTCTGTTTAATATCCCTTTTTTAATTGGGTTATTTTTTCTTGATGCCCAATTTTTTTAGTTCTTTATATATTTTAGATATTAACTCTGGTGGTTTGAAAGAAAATGGCCCCCAAAGGGAATGGCACTATTAGGGGGTATGGCCTTGTTGGAGGAAGTATGTTACTGTGGGAGTGGGCTTTGAGGTCTCCTATGCTCAAGCTTTGCCCCGTGAGACAAAAGGTTACTTACTGTTGCCTTCAGATCAAGCTGTAGAACTCACAGCTTCTTCTCCAGCACCCTGTCTGCCTACACACTGCCATGCTCCCTGCAATGATAATGAACTAAACCTCTGAACTGTAAGCAGCCACCCCAATGAAATGTTTTCCTTTTTAAGAATTGTGCTTATGGTGTCTCTTCCCTGCAATAGAAGTTCTAAATAAGACATTAACTCTTTTAGTTAGGGTTTCTATTGCTGTGAAGAGACACCATGAGCACAACTCTTATAAAGGAAAACATTTAATTGCGGTGGCTGCTTACAGTTTCAGAGGTTCAGTCCATTATCATCATGACAGAGAGTATGGTCTGCAGGTGGACATGGTGCTGGAGAAGTAGCTGAGAGTCCTACATCTTGCAGGCAACAGGAAGTGGACTGTAACACTGATTGAAAGTTAAGCAAAAGAGACCTCAAAGCCTGCCTCCACAGAGACACACTTCCTCCAACAAGGCCATACCTACTCCAACAAAGTCACACTTCCCAATAGTGCCTCTCTCTTTGGAGGCCATTTTCTTTCAAACCACCATATTCCACTCCCTGGCCCCCAAAGGCTTATAGCATATCCTAACACAAAAATGCATTTAGTCCAACTTCAAAAGTCCCCATAGTCTATAACAGTCTCAAACTTGTTTCAAAGTCCAAAGTGTAAGAATTCTGTATACGCGCAGCAGCTCAGCTGCTCGGGAGTCTCATCTGGCGCCTTATTACTTCATCAGCAGGCGACTGCATCCCAGTCTAAAAGCAGACGTGCACTCCCATGAGTTCTCTCTGTACTCTTCCTCCGCGTGGTCTCTCTGTCTCTCTGTCCCTCTGTCTCTCTCTCTCTCTCTCCTCCTAATAAAGCTTTAAAAGGTACCATGGCTCTTGATTCCTCCACTCTCCTCTCCATATACCCATGGTATCCAGCGCTGACCAAACCTTGGCCGCTGCAGTAGCCACAGTCAGCCACGAGTGCCGCTCCATACCCTTCACAAAGTCTCTTCTGAGACTCATGGCAGTCTCTTAACTGTGATCCCCTGTAAAATTAAAATCAAAAGGCAGATCCCATACATCCAACATATAATGGCACAGGATACATACTACCATTTCAAAACATAGAGAAGGGAGCATAGTGAGGAAATACTGGACCAAAGCAAGACTGAAAAGCAGTTGGGCAAAGTCCAAACACTGGATCTTCATGTCTGATGTCAAAATGCTCTTCAGATCTCCAACTCCTTTCAGCTCTGTTCACTGCAACACACTTCTCTCTTTTGGGCTGGTTCCACTCCGTTAGCAGCTTCCCTTGGCAGATATCCCATGACTCTGGCATCTCCAATATTTTAGGTTCACTAAGGCAATTTGGGCTTCAACTTCATAGCTTCATGCAATGGCCTCTCCAGGTCTCCATTCAGGGACACCCTTGACATATGCCTGGCCTCAATGCCTTTCCTTAGTCTCAGGAGCAAATTCTATAGCCCCTTTCTGCTACCCTTAACTCCAGAACCACGTGACTGAAGCTGCCAAGTTCTGCTACTTGCCAGAGCTGGCCCATGTTAGGCCCAGATGGCAGGAACCCCCTAAAGACCACCATGGAGACCGAATCCTGTATGTAAAAGCGAAGAGCCTTTCTTAATTCAAGCAAGCTCGAGCTTGGAACCTCTGTATGTCAGGACCAGTAGTATGATCAGAGAGTGCTGAGCCTGGGCAGGTTGGGGTTTTTATCACAGTAGAGGAGATTTCCAGGGTTCAGGACCCTAATTGGCTAGGGGCATCTTGGTAAAAGGGAAATGGGTGTGTGCTTGAGCTAAAGGACACCTGGTGATATCTTATAATGGTTGGAATGGAATGCTGGAATGTCAGGTATTTCCCTTTAGATGCTGGCCCTCCCTCAGTAGGATCAGCTTATGACTTTTCCTGGGGACCAGGTGGTACCTGCCTGTAAGCCTATCACGACAGCTATGTGGTCAAGTTGTTTTGGGCTCCCCACAGTGTTATTTATTATCAATGTTGTTTATTAAGCAGCGCTGTTTACCGTATGAGAGAAGCCACAAGGCATAACAAAGCCCACTATAAGAGTTAATTAAGGGAAGGGAATAGAAAGGGTGTGCATAGGCCTATGGAATGATCATGTAGGAGGAGAGGGGAGGAATAGACGGAACCTGCTTTCATAGGTTCTCCCCACACATGCACATATGGGCTTACGCAGCTATACCACGCATGCTCATAGATTGAGTGACCATGCTGCCCACAGATTACATGATCACGCAGCTCATGGATTACGTAGGACATAAGGCCCTAGGATGACTTAGCATCTTGCCTGGCTACTGGACAGCACACAGGTGGTCATGTAGCTGGGGGAGTGGCTAGGAATTCTAACACACAGACCCCTTGTTCAATTACATCTTCACCAGCTTTCTTTCCTTTACTGCCTAAGCTTGGCTGTCCTGAAACTAGATCTCTAGACCAGGTATCCACTAGCCTCTACTTTCCCAGTGCTAGGATTAGAGGTGTGCCTCACCACACCTGGCTCTAAGCTTTTCTTTAATTCCTTTTTACAAGTTGGAAATCTAGCTGGGTGGAATCTTACCCTGAGGTCACCACTTCCTTTATTCTATTTCTTAATCCGTTTATCTTCTTGAACACAGGACAAGGCTCGTTCCACTTCCTGGTGCTCTTTTTCTCCTCAAAATTTACATTTGTAATTTACCCTGCTTAGCTTGCTCCTTTTCCTTATGAATCTTCACTAGAGTTAACGCTAACAACCACACAACGGAATCTATACTATGCTGGGCTGAGGGTGAGAATAGAGAGATCATAATGGAGAATAGGAAGGACAGTGTGACTCACCCACCTGTGTCCCTGTCAGATGTGGCCACTGGGAGTTCCAGGTAGGAAGTGTTTTAGGTGTTGTGGGCTGACATAAAGGATGGGAATGGATTAGACGGGAGGGCTGAGAGGGTCCATAGGAAGGAAGGAAGCTGGGTCCACACCAAGGTTTGGTGATGTCCCCAGGGAATGGAGGTAGGGTGGGAGGAGAGGCACCTACAAGCAGGGTGATACAGGGCTGAGGACGACTCTGGAGAGATTGTGTGGGCTTTATAGATGTTAAGAAGCTGCTAGGAGCATCATGTCATGGATGATTTTAACTAAAATTAGAAATGGTTGATTGTGTACTACCTATAGCTCTGGGATATGACTAGACTAGCCAATGAGTTCCAGGGATCTTCCTATTTCAGCCACCTTCATCCCCAACCCTGTAGTTACAGAGGTAGCACCACCATTCTTCAATTCTTGAGTGGGTGCTGGGGATCTCAACTCAGGTTCTCAAGCTTTCCCTGCAGGCACTTTACTAGCTAAGTGTAGGCAGAAGTTTCCTGTTCAGACCTCCTGCTCCCAAATAACTGGCAGCTGCTTCCCAAATAACTGACTCAGAGACCTAATATAAATTATAAATGCTTGGCCAATAGCTCAAGTTTGTTACTAACTAGCTCTTACAACTTAACCTATTTCTATTCATTGACATGCTGCCCTGAGGCTTGTGGCTTTTGCCTCTATCTTATTTTGTGTGTCCAACTTGTTCTCTGACTGGCTGGTGACTCCTCTGACTCTGCCCTTCCTTATCTCATCATTCTTAGTTTGGCTTTCCCACCTAACTCTATCCTGTTCAGCTATTGGCCAGTCAGCTTGTTTATTAAACCAATCATAGTGACATATATTCACACAGTGTACAGAAGAATTATTCCACAGTAACTAAACCATCTTCCCAGCTCCATTTATTGTTAATGAAAATAGTAGGCACTCTGTTTAGTTTGTAGAGAATGTGTGAACTTATTCAAAGACTAATTTCAAAAGGTATTATATGCAAAAGCATACTGCCAAACTTGGTGCCTATCAAGGATTGTGTCCAAGACATACTAGCAGAACTGAGAAAATATCTTCTCAACAACCACAACAACAAATTTTGAATTTCAACTCAAATTGTAGTCTGTGGTAGAGCACTATCTTAGTCAGGGTTACTATTGCTGTGATGAAACACTATGACCAAAAGCAAGGTGGGAGAGAAGGGTTTATTTGGCTTACACTTCCATATCACAGTTCATCATTGAAGGCAGTCAGGGAAGGGACTCAAAACAGGGCAGGAGTTGATGCAGAGGCCATGGAAGAGTTCTGCTTACTGTCTTGTTCCTCATGGATTGCTCAGCCTGCTTTCTTATAGAACCCAGGACCACCAGCCCTGGGGTGGCCCAGTTCACAGTGGACTGGGCCCTCCCACATCAATCACTAATTAAAATGCCCAACAAGGCTGCCTACAGCACGATCTTATGGAAGCAGTTTCTCAATTGAGGTCCCCTCCTCACAGATGACTTTAGCTTGTGTCATGTTGACATAAAACTAGCCATAACAATTGACCCCTTGTCAACTTGACACACCAATACACTATTTAACAATAACCTTTCCTTTTTGTTGTTTATCCCCAAGATCTCATATTAATACATATCATAATATAAACATGTTATAAACTTAAAAGTATCAGTCTTTACAAATTCAAGCACTTTAAAACTCCAGTTTATAAAGCATACAAAATCTCTTTTAAAATGAAAAGTAAAATCCAAAATCTTTTTAAAAGTTCACAGTTACTCAACTATGGGCTATTATTATAGGGGGTCTCTGCAAATGCCACAGCCAGCAGAGTAACAATCCGCATGAGGCGAAAAGGAAATCTGGTTCAACAGGACATAGTTAGGCAGTGTTGGTTCAAACTTCTAGAGTCTGACCCAGGGCAGTTTATTTTAGACATATTTAAGTATAGTAAAATTTGGAAAAATGTTTCCTGGTATAACACAATCCTATGTGCACAAGGAGGCATAATCATACTGAAACTCTCCTCAAAGTGCAAGATTTCTTCCATGAAGATGGATTCCATAGATAGGCTACATGTGTTATCCTAGGGGGGGATCTGGTGTGGTCTCGGTCATACAGATAGCACAAAGGTCCTCTAGACCATTAGCCACCTCAGTCCTGGTTGTGGGAGCATGAAGGAAACCCTGGTCATACAGATAGCACAGAGGTTACCTAGACTATTAATTTTCTCTGGTCCTGCTTGTAGGAACCTGGGAGAGTCCCTGGCCCTACAGGTAATACAAGGGTCACCTAAGCTATTAGCTATCTCCATTCCTAGCCTTCTAGGCAGAAAATAGATTATACATCTTTTCCCTTAAAAAGACAACCCTGTGTATTTAATATTCCTGGCTTTCCTAGTGCTATCCATGGAAGTAAGGACCTTTGTGTTCCCAACATCCCCTCCTTTCTAATATTTTAAAGAAAAATAGTGGCTGTTATAGAGGCCAAGGTTGAATGCCTTGCCTGTATTGCTACTCTAATTAATATAGGCAAACATAAGAGAATTACACAGATCATTAATTTGACTATCAATAGTATGAGAAAAATCTAACACATTAAAGCAACGCATACCAGGAAATTGTAGACAATCGAGATTATGTTTAAGTAGCAAATAATCTACAGTAGCTCTATTTTGTAAAACTGTGGCCCTCAGTTCGCCATCTCTTGATTAATTTCTGCTAATATTTTTTTCCTTACATTGTCAACATGTCTGGTATAACTAAAACAGTGCCCTGGTAATGGTAGGTAAAAGAAAGGGACTTGTAAAATTAGAAAACAATGTAATTTCCAGCCTAAACTCAAGTTTATTAAACACCACTGCATAGCTATCAAGAATACTTAGGTAATATTATCAAAACAGCTAACTGTGCAAATCATTATCAAGACACAGTTTCATCAGGGCAGAGGGTTTAGATCATCCGAGGTCCCAGGAATCCCTCAAAGTGTTGATGCTGACTGTGATGATGATGTTTACTCTCTGGAGTAAAATGGCTAAACTGAGGTCAAATGTTGAAAAGACTTGATTTTTATGTTATTATTCAGTTATGAAATAATTTGAAACATGATTTCAGGATTTCTGGTACTCCCTACTGACTAGTTTTCACAGTACTAGAAGGTGCTCTGCGCTCTACCAGAGGAGAAAGGTAAACACCAACCCAGCTACAAACCCTTGGATCTACAATGGTGACCTCCCTGCATGATATGCTAGTGTGATAGTGGCACAAACATTGTAGAAACCACTATCCGATTGGATTTAAGGTCCACTCCTTGAGATGAAGCCCATGCCTGACACTGCCCAGGTGGCCAAGAACCTGAGAGTAGACAGGCCATGGATCTAGGGGAAAACCAAATACTATTGTTCTGCTAAAGGAACAATGGAATAAAATGTCTCCTAACTACATCCTGCTATACTCATAGACCAGGGTCTCACTCGACCATCATCAGAAAAGCTTCCTCTTGCAGTAGATGGGGGCAAATACAGAGATCCACAACTGGACACTGTGGGGAGAGGGAGAGAGAGAGAGAGAGAGAGAGAGAGAGAGAGAGACCTTGGAACACTAAGTTCTATATGAGATGTCTCCGTCAAACCCCTCCCCTCAGGGGTTAGGGAGCTATGAGGAAGAGGAGGAAGAAAGAGCACGAGACCCAGTGAGGATGGAGGACACCAAGGCCTTCTAGACGAAACAGGACTGATACACATATGAACTCACAGAAACTGTGGCAACATGCACAGGGCCTGCACAAGTCCAAGCTGGATAGGGTCCAAGCACTTAGAGAGGAAGGAGACATGAGCACTCATCCCTAACCTAGAAGCTATCTCCAAATGACAGCGGCTTACAAAGGAAAAATTAGTTTTCGCTAATGGTGTCTTACTGGGTATTCGAACCACATTGAAGGGCAGGCCCATGCCCAGCAGCAGGTGGCCAACACAAAATGAACTCATTGGTATTTTTGGAGTTTTGTTTCTATTTTGTAATGCTTTGTCTGGGCCTTTTTTTTTTTTTTAAAAAAAAAAAAAAAAACACTTTAATATTTTTTTTTTTATATAATTTTTTTTATGTTATTTTTTTTGGGGAGTTCTTTCGCTCTCTCTCTCTCTCTCTCTCTCTCTCTCTCTCTCTCTCTCTCTGTGTGTGTGTGTGTGTGTGTGTTTCTTGTGTTCCTTCTTTGTTACTTGTTATTTCTATTCTGGTTTGTATGTTTATTTTATTTGCCTGTTTGTTTTTGAAAAGAACAGAAGGTGGGGAGTGGGGTGGGTGGGGAGGTAGGGAGGATCCAGGAGACGATGAAGGAGGGAAACTATGATCAGAATATATTGTTTGAAAAAAATCTATTTTCAAATAAAAAAAAACACTTCCTGGTGACCTGCCATTCAACATAGAGAAAAATTGGATCATGTCTCCTTATTAGACTTTGTTTGGTTTGAGATTTTTGTTTGTTTATTGCCATTATTGTTTTTGAGACAGGGTCTCTCTACATAGCCCTGGCTGTCCTGGAACTCACTCTGTAGAGCAAGCTGACTTTGAATTCACAGAGATCCGCCTGCCTCTGTCTCCCAGTGCTGGGTCTAAAGGTGTGTGCTACCATGCTCAGCTTCTTTACTACACTATAGAATCCTGTCTTTCCAGGGACAAATATCCTTTGGTTCACAATATGACTTATTCATGTCATTACTTTCTGATGGCACTCATATTTGTGAGCAACTACTTTGAAGAATGAAATTCAGCAAGAGTAAAATTAAAACCAAAATACAAGGGGGGCTGGAGAGATGGCTCAGAGGTTAAGAGCACTGCTTGTTCCTCCAAAGGTCCTGAGTTCAATTCCCAGCAACCACATGGTGGCTCACAACCATCTGTAATGAGATCTGGTGCCCTCTTCTGGCCTGCAGGGATATGTGCAGACAGAACACTGTATACATAATAAATAAATAAATCTTTAAAAAAAAGAAAAAAAAAAACCAAAATACAGGATAAAGAGCCGCAGCTACAAGCACCGGTGAGTTCATCTTGCAAATACAACATCAATATCCCACAAGTTTTGTTATTCTTTTTTCACTTTTATAGCAAAAAAATAAAAATTGATGAAGTTGTGTTACTTAGGTGTAGTCGTTTTGCTAATGATCTCAAACTTGGGACCTGCTCAGCAATTAAAAAGATTCTCTAAAATTTAGAATCTAAATGGAGCACCATATAATTATGACTATTACATGAGGAAACTTTTGCTTATCTGTGGAGGTGGATATCATAAAATTACACACGAACTTTTTCTCACCAGCTTTTATTGGTGTTTCTGTGTTTAATATGTGGTCTAAAATAATCCTTTACTCAACATGGCCCATGAGAAGCCAAAAAGTGGAGTACCACTACCTAGATCTAGGTGTCAGTTATGCTGTTTCCTTTGCTGCTATGACTGTGGGCCAAGGTTTCCCATAGGTCACCTTCTTAACACCTTTGCTTCAAGACATCAATGACCACATAAGGCCAAGAGAAAATATCTATACCCTACTCCACCTTTTCTTCCAGTTTTTACATTTTCCCGCTCTTCTGCAGGGTTTCCTGAACCTTGAGGGTTTGATATACATGTATGATTATGTTTTTCTCTGACAATGGGATGCTGTGCCAAGTCAATAGTGAAGACCACAGTAACAGCCGCTTGCTCCTAGTGCTTTGACCAGGTAGACACCAACTGTAACAAGAACTTCTCAAGGCTGAAAGCAGCAACGGTACATGGGTATGAGCACAAATGTTTAGAGGGCAATCTAATAGGGACCATCATTTCCATCTAACCAAACAACAGACTCCTCACTGGGGCCCAAGTCTTTCCAAGACACAGGATTTTGCCCTGTTTTACAAGAGGAAGAATGTGGTGCCTCCTATGAAGGGGGCTTTAATCCTATTGAAAAACTTGGTTGTTCCTTCAAGAGTTGTATCACTACAAGGTCATTGGGCACATCTTACCTAGCAGGGTGCTAGCCTAACAGGTAGATTCCATAGCTAAGCAAGACTGTTGGTGACAATTCGGCAGCTTATATAGCCCCTTCCAGTATTAGGAATTCCAGCCGGTTAGAGCTCAGGACCCCCTTAATTTCTCCACTTCCTGCAACTAAAATACGAGAGTGTTCGGTAATAGAGGCTTTTGAGAAAAATTGTTTCTTAGGCAAAGACATAGGGAAAGAAATGCAGAAATAAAAGAGACGCAAGATTCTCTCTAGACCTGACCAGCCCAATACAAAAGCCATTAAAAACAGGCTTAGTAAATATTAAATGTAGCTAATCCAGTGACTAATTTTCTTTTTGTAAATGTATTTTTATTTCTTGTGCACTGGTATTTTGCCAGGATTTATGTCTGTGTAAGGGTGTTGGATCCCCTGGAACTAGAGTTACAGACAGTTGTAAGCTTCCATGTGGGTGGTGGGAACTGAACCTGGGTATTCTGGAAGAACAGCCAGTGCTCTTAGCCACTGAGCCATCTCTCCAGCCCCTAAACTAATTTTCTAATTTTAATTAAGTGTAAAAATGGACACCTCACTTAATTATTATGAAAAGTTTTAAGTATGTTCCAAAGTATTTGACTATATGCATACATTCTCTACAGTATAGTTTATGAACTCCAAGTACAGAGTCTATCTAATAAAAGCATAGCATCTGAATTGGCATGTGTTTATAAGTCTAAATTATACACAAGATTTTGGAGCTTTAATACAAACAGAAACGATACAAATATTTGGCACCTTGTCAGACTCTAACAATTTGGTTAAATTATTGAAGTTAATTTAAATGGATGTTTTAGAGGAGTGATGAGAAAATTCAAACTGTGTGCATGGCTTGTTTTGCATTTGGACAAGCTTCTCCAGATCAGTACAACAACCTGTGTGTGTTTCCAGGAAGACTCAGCATCCACCAAGGGTCCTAAGTCTCAGGAGGGTAAGGACCAATCTCCTAGATGGAGCTCAGAAGATCAGTTCTAGTCTTTTCCAGGCTCTGGAGACTGCCCTTACATCCTTCCCCAGGAAGATAACTGACACTCTGACAGATCACTGACTGTCTCTCTAAGATGGTGTCCACAACCTTGCTTCAGATGTTCATCTGTGGTCATTTTGGAGCAGACTTTTACATGATGGTT
This sequence comes from Peromyscus aztecus, assembly GCA_902168405.1. Taxonomy (NCBI): domain Eukaryota; kingdom Metazoa; phylum Chordata; class Mammalia; order Rodentia; family Cricetidae; genus Peromyscus; species Peromyscus aztecus. Next base: position 28,789 of record CABHPQ010150714.1, on the reverse strand, counting down.
CTGGAAACCTCAGCATCCTGACAAGGGCTAGCATTGCTGAGGAATGTTGCAATTTGAGAACTACAGCAGCAGAATGAGTCCTTGTCTGTACTCAGGCTCTCTGCCAGAAAGTCTTTGTGTGTGTGTGTGTGTGTGTGTGTGTGTGTGTGTTGGGGGTGGGGATGTGAAACTGATGCACATCTAACTAAAATCTAAAAGTCACTACAGTGACTGCAAGTTCTGGATGAAAAGGGATCTGGGGGCTGGAGCGATGGCTCAGGGGATAAACTGTTTGCCATACAAGCATTAGGACCTGAACTTAACCCCCAGCACCCATGTCAAAGCCTATAATCCAGTACTAAGCATCAGAGACAGGAGCACCCCAGGGGCTTGCTGGCTAGCTGATCTAGCCAAAGTAGGAAGCATAGAACAATTGAGGAAGACACTCAACACTGACCTCTGGCCCCATGGGAACATGCACACATGTGTGAATACATACTGACACACACAAAGTATTAGAGATATTACAAATAAATAAGAAACAAGGAAATTAGAATGGTTTAGTTTTAAATTACTTCACAAGTTGGCAAAATATTCAAATGCACATGAGAAGTTTGCAGTGTGTTAGTTGCTCACCACATTGAGAACAGTCTTCTCTGTGGACAAAAGGCAGCACATACCACAGTGGCTTCATAGATGGGCATCTAGAAATATCTATTTAAACTATGTACAGGCTAGAGGAAATCAATTTCCCTTCATTGCTCTGCGATGGGTCATTTCTGAGTTTCCATCAGAAAGCTAGACATTACAGTTATCTTTTTCTTCCATACAGTGTACACCAGTACAGACTTATGAGACTAGAAATTCATAACCAAGAAAGAAGATGTCAGTGTGGGTAAGAATTAGAAGAGAAGCTGGGGGTGCATATCAAGTTTTAAAAGCACATTCAAAATAATCAAATTTGGTCATGAAGGCTGATAGGCTATAAAATTTCAAATAATACTAAAGAAATGTAGGTTGATGTTGGTTCTTTATGTTTTCTATTTAATTGGAAGGGTTTTTTGAGACAGTGTCTCAGCATGTAGCTCAGCTGGCCTCAAACTTGAAATCCTTCTGCCTCAAACTTTTGAGGTTGAGATTACAGGTGTAGTCACTATACCTGGCTGATTTTTTTTCCTTTCCTTTTGTTTTTTCAAGACAAGGTTTCTCTGTGTAGTCCTGGCTGTCCTGGAACTCACTCTGTAGACCAGGCTGGCCTTGAACCCAGAGATCCTCCAGCCTCTGCCCTGCCCCGCTCCAAGTGCTAGGACTAAAGGAGTGTACCACCACCACCTGGCCAATGTTGATTCTTAAAAGAGATGTTAAAACATTTGAGAGTTCTTCTCAGATATCCTGAGAGCAGAGTGGAGCAGTATGAGATTGTTGCCCTTAAGTCAGTCATAATTCTAGGAATTCCTGACGCTGGAGGTCTTTTCACTGGGAGAAACATTGACATGCCTTTCTCTGCAAAAGGATCTACTGGGTTCTTTTTTAAATTATATTGTTTATTCTTTGAACACTCCATACAGTAGTACAATGCACATTGATCATATCCATCTACCTGCCTCTAATTTTCCCTAATGTCCTCCCACCCCATCTCCCTCCTAGCTTCACGGCCTCTTTTCATTTATTTTTTGCTAATAGTAACATCCCAAGTCTAACTAGTACCGCCCATATGCACATGGGTATGTAGTATCCACTGGGGCATGAACAACAACAACTAGAGGCTGAAGGAGAATGATTCTCCCTACCTCATCAGCTCCACCAATAGCTCCACCCATAGGGGTGAGCCTCAGGAGTTCCCTCCCATCTATGCTTGAATTTTGACTGAGTTGATCTTGTAGCTACAAATGCTGTGAGTTGGATGCCTGCAAAGGTCATGTCATGTCTAGAAAACAGCATTTCATAGCACTCACTCACCCTCCTCTCCAACTCTTAGATTCTTTCTGCCTTCTCTTCTGGGGCTCTCCCTGAGCCTTGGATGGTGGGAGGTAAATAAGATGACTCACCCAGAGCTGAGCCTCCCAGTCACTTACTCCGCACTTGACCAGCTCCAAGTCTTTGCACTAATTGCTACCCACTGCAGAAAGGAGCTTCTCTGACCAGTTGCAAGCAGCTCAAATCTACTGTTTCCCCTTTTTAAATATATTTTATTAATTCTTTGAGAATTTCTTACAATATGTTCTGATCATATTCATTCCCCGCTCTTGCCCCTAACCCTTTCCAGAGCCATACTTCCCTCCCTACTGAGTTCTTTAATCATGACAAGCTTGGAATTCTAATCTGACAAAAGTCAAGTAAAGTAGGACTTCCCTTGCCCATCCTGAGCATGCCTTCCCTTATTTCTAAAAGTAAGGGTACTGGGGAGGTAGCAGTGTATCAAATCTGTTGATCTTACAAGGCAGAGAAACGTTCCTAAGACTTAAAAAAAACCACTTTTCATCCACAAGGAAGGCAGCAACAATCTTTTTTCCTCCCTTCCTTTCTTCATTTTCCTTTTCTTTTTTCTTCTTTTCTCTCTCTCTCTTTCTTCCATCATTCTTTGCAAACCAAGAAGAATCAATAATAGCAAAAAGCCAGACTACATAAAAATCTTGAATAATCTCTTCATATTACCACCTCGTGTTGCCTCAAGAATTCCTGGGCCCAGTGGAGCAGCAGAGTTGAAGATTAGGGACACGTTGGAAATTTCCTTAACCTGTTGACTGCAGTCACCACGTGGAAATGTTTCTTGAAGTAAAAGGAGGGAGGGGAATAAGAGAGGTATACTTTAGATCGAGTACTTAAAAGGAAATGATGAAAAAACTTAGACAAGTCTAGGCTCATAGGCATATTCAAAACTGGTACTCTACTAGTGAGTAAGTGGGTCTCTGACTCTTGTGCCGTCTCTCAGGCTCTTTTCCTTCTGTTTGTTTTGTCCAATTCCAATGTTTTGTCTTATTATATTATATTATATTATATTATATTATATTATATTATATTATATTATATTATATTATATTATTACCCCTTAGAAGCCTGTTTGTTTCTAATGAGAGACAGAAAGGGAGTGGATCCAGAAGGGAGGGGAGGCAGAGAGGGACTGGGAGAAGTAGAGGGAGGGGAAACCATAATCAGAATATATTATGTGAGGAAAAAAAATCTATTTTCAATAAAAGGAAAAACAAATAAAATTGGTACTCTAAAGGAGGCCAGGTTTTCAGAATAGTCAACAGTCATATTCTGAGCCGGGCCATGACTGAGAAGAAAATTATTCTGCCCTTTCAAGCAGAAAATAGAGCTCTCTGGAACATGTTTTCAAAATTGTGTCTCCTAAATCACCAACAGGCCATCAAATCCAACCTGTGCGGCTTTTTTTTTTTTTTTAAGCAAATGGCGCAGAACAGAAAATAGGCTGTCCTGCACTGTTGGAGTAGTGTAAAACAAACATTTTACACATGGCTGTGTGCATATTTATGCTTAAGGACTGACTCCAGGGAGAGGGTTCTACTTTCATTGTCTGTTTCTGGGTTGGGGGAGGGAGTTTTGTGGGAGCTTCTTGTTGTCTATTTGTTTGTTTGGTAGATGCTGAGATTTGAACCGAGAGCCTCAGACATGCGGAGCCCAGCACAAAATCCTATTGTTTTTCCCCATGGGGATCTAAGTCAACAGCAACACTTTGGGAAGCTAGTTCCCTGGAAAACAACTGCTGTTAAGACAGGTTCTGTATCAATGGTAACATACAGATCTGTGGTGAATAACACTTAAAATATGGCTTTCCCATCTCACATTTCTGAAATGTGATAGGATCAAGCCTCAAGCTACACACAGCTAAGCCACGATCCTCCCTACTGTCACCGCTGAGAATATGCACTTAATTTTATTCTAGTACTTCAAGAATTCAGATAACTAAGGGCTAACATTACTTTTATACCAGTGATTTCTGATCTGTGGCATTTTTTTGTTTTGTTTTGTTTTGTTTTGTTTTGTTTTGGAATCTGGTCTCGCTATGTAGCCCTGGCTGTCCTGGAACTTGATATATAGACTATGCTAGCCTTGAACTCAGTGAACTGCCTGCCTCTTGCTCTGCCTCTCAGACTGTTGAGATTAAAGGCGTGCACCATCATGCCCAGCCCTGTGGCATCTTTTAATCCAGCTAGCATCTATGACACGAGAGAGAAGTTTTCCCTGTAAATAATCCTTATACTTAGAATCCATGTATTAGTTAAAACTTGGCTGTAATTCTTTCAAAGGACAGAAACCAAAATACCTTCCATTTACTCTGGGCCATATATTTCTGCAGCAACAGTTGGGATCTGAGACGAACATTGGATCCCGAGGCTTTGGCGGGCAGATGGTTTAACCACTCATGTTTCAGACACTGTGTGGCGCTCATCCTGCAGCTGTGGAGTCAAACGCAGTAGAAACTTTGAGTCACACTAACCTTTTAGAGTTGTCCAAAAGTCTGTTTTGTTGGATAGGAGGTCTGAGTCAATGGAACAGGTTCATCACTCAGGCAGATTCACACCATGCACCCAACACAACCCTCCTTACAAGAGCCAGGAAGGTGTCAGTGGAGGTGTCCTGACCTCCTGGTAAGCATTCATCCAGATGACTCACACCACCTCCCACAGAGGGCTGGGAAGCTAAGGCAGAGCAAAGGAAAGCCTGCTTGGATTGCTTTTAGGAGAATGTGATACTTGAACAAAACCCATTTCTCCTGGCAGAGTCTTTAAAGCATCAGCCAGCTCATTTGCATTACAGGTTTGGGGTTTTCACCTAGAAAGTTTTTACAGCAGGAAACTCTGAAGATCAGAAAGCAGTGAGCTCTCCTAAAGACTGAACTCTTGGACCTTTCTCCTGGGAGTGTACTTTTGTTGTCATTGGTTATTTTCAATTATTTTATGTCTGAGTATCAAAAAACTCAGTGGCTCAATCTATGACCTTGGTTGAGCTGCTTGTGCTGGCTAATTTTAAGTCAACTCGACACAAGCGAAGGTCATCTGAGAGGAGGGGGATCCTCAACTGAGAAAATGCCTTCATAAGATGGGGCTGTAGGCAAACCTGTAGAGCATTTTGTTGATTAATGATTAATGGAGGAGGGCCCAGCCCATTGTGGGTGATGTCATCCCTTGACTGGTGGTCCTGAGTTCTATAAGAAAACAGACTGAGCAAGTCATGAGGAGCAAGTCAGTAAGCAGCACTCCTCCATGGTCTCGGCATCAGCTCTGGCCTCCAGGTTCCTGCCCTGCTTGAGTGTTCCTGCCCTCACTGCTTTGGATAACAAACTGTTACATGGAACTGTGAGTGAAATAAACCCTTTCTTACCCAAATTTGGTTTTGGTCATGGTGTTTCATCACAACAGTAGTCACCCTAAGGTGCTGCTGAAGTCTAAAAAGGCCTTTGTGGCCAAGAAATGAAGTACTCACACTTGTATTCTGAAGGATGACATCTTCATTTATTGTTGTGAAATATTAGTTTAACTATGTAAAGATGTGTTGCATTTGTTTATGTTGTGGAATATTAGTTTAATTATATAAATATGTGTTGCATTTGTTTATGTTATAGAATATTAGTTTAATTATGTAAAGATGTGTTACATTTGTTTACAGAATATTTGTTTAACTATGTAAAGATGTGTGTATTTGTTTACCTTGCCTGCCTAAGGCACCTGATTGGTCTAATAAAAAGCTAAATGGCCAATAGCTAGGCAGGAGGTAAAAGTGGGACTTCTGGGCAAAGAGAGTAAGTAGGAGGAGGAATCTAGGCCCGAGAGAGACAGAGGGAAACAGAAAGAAAAAAAGATACGGGGGATATGCCAGGGACCAACCAGACAGACATAGAGGAAGCAGGATATAAACAATGAAAAAAAGGTAAAAAGCCCCAAGGCAGAATATAGATGAATAGAAGCAGGTTAAATTAAGTTAAAAGAGCTAGTAGGACAAGCCTAAGCTAAGGCCAAGCATTTGTAATTAATAGTAAGTCTCAGTGCCATTATTTGGGAGCTGGCTGGTGGGACAGAGAAAGAGCTAGGCTATAATATCTCAACTTTCTTTTCAACGTTAGTTTATTGTAAGTGGTAACTTGGAAATAAGACTCACTTGTAATATATACCTCTGTCTAAGACTCTCTTGCCTAGTTGTTTTTAGAGTGAAAGAGTTAAACATAAGAAAGAGGAACAAGCCTCAGCCTAAGACCCCCAAACCCTCAGCCTTAGCAGAACAGTGGAAAGAGGAACAAGCCTCAGCCTAAGACCCCCAAACCCTCAGCCTCAGCAGAACGGTAAAAAGGGGAACAAGCACCAGTCTCAGACCCCCCCCAAAAAACCGTTAACCTCAGCAGAAATATTCTTGTGCTATTTCTTGTGGCATCAGCAGAATGGTCCTGTGACATTGTCTGGGTCTAGCAGAACAACCTGTGGCTATTCTAGGAAGAAAAGCAGCCCCCATGGAAAGTCCCCATAGCTGTATCCCCCCTCCTTGGTGCTGATCTTTAAACTAGCCAATTATGTATTGCCCCGAATGTTATGCTAATATTGTGGGTTTTGTCTTTAAAAGATGCCTGCAATTATTGTTCGAGGCTCCTCTCACTGAATGGTGTAGGGGGGTCCGTTTGCGCAAACGTTCAAAATAAAGCCTCTTGCTATTGCATCAATTGGTCTGGAGTCCGGGTTTCTGGGGCACCCACCTGAGAGGATAGCGCCCTGAGTCTGGGGTCTATCAAGAGTAATTCCCTTTGTCCTGCTGCTGCCCCTTGTAATGTCCCACCAAGTAATGGACTAAGAAATCCCCCTGAAGAAAGAATTCAGCATCCCAGCTCAGCACGCAGATCAGGGTCCATTATAATGGCCACCAAGTGACCAGCAACTAAAAATACCTCTTCTCTTTGACCAGCAACCGGGAAACAAAGTCCTTGGCTTCCTCTGACAGTCCTTTGAAGGTATCAGCATCAAAATCCCAGCTACAGTTCACAATAAAATTCATGGTCTCTGCATCTGTTTCCCCTAGAAATGGGGACAAACCACTGAGTCTGCGGAGGAGAGAAAGGACCATGAGTGTGTCACAAGCTCAGTGTATCACATGTTCTACTTCTATTATTTCCTCATTGCATATGGCTCCACATGTTCACATGAAGGAGGTGAGTGGGGAAAGGATGTTCTCAACAATCTATAATGTGTAACCCTCCCCCTATCTCTAGCGTAGCTGTAAAATGGAGTCTAATACAATGTGTCCACTTATCAAGTATGTAGCTATTTATTTTTGTTGTTGTCTTTGTTTTTTGAGACTGTGTCTCTCTAGTTAGCCTTGGCCGTCCTGTAACTCACTATGTCGACCAGGCTGTCCTTGAACTCACAGAGATCTGCCTGCCTATGTCTCCTGAGTGTTGGGATTAAAGGTGTGCACCACCATGCCAAGTGTGTGTATTTATTTAAAAATAGCTTTCTATTTCTCTGGGACAGCCAGGTTCTAATAGGTATTATTGTCCTTCAAGCCAGTGAAATATTGGCTTTACCATGCTCAGGCTAAGGCAGGGAGACAAGATAATCTGACTTTAAGACTTCAAGCTTCCCTAGCCTGGTACAGTAGACACAAAGTGCAGGAACATATGGTACAGTACAGTAAGAGTAAGATAAGAAGCCAAACATGATATTGGCCCCTGTACTAGTTAGCTTTAGCTGTCAGCTTGACACAGCCCAGAGTCACCTGAAAAGGGAATCTCAATTGAATGATCCCCCAGATCAGATTGGCCTGTAGGGACTGTCTTGATTGTTAAATTGATGTAGGGGGACCCCGCCCACTATGGACAGTACCATTCCCCAGGCTAGGAAAGAAAGCTAGCCAAGCATAGGTGAGTGAGCCGCAAGCAGCATTCCCCTACGGTTTCTGCCTTGAGCTCCTGCCCTGACTTCTCTCCATGCTGACGGTAATCTGAAACTCTGTCCTCCCCTAAATTGTGTCCATCTGAGTTTTATCACAGCAACAAGAATGAAACCAGATACGGCTTAAGGAAAAGCTGAGGAAATCTAGTCAGGGAGAGAAAAGAGGCTACTCTGTGTCAGAAGTGACACAGTTACACCGCCCTATAATGCACACCTTTCCTGGCCGGTACCCAGCACGTGCATTTCTTTGCTGGACATCTTTCCAACTGAAGCTTCTTTTTTACCACCCAGAAATACCAGGAAATTAACTCAGGCCCCACACTTAAGAACAACCCACAGATAAGAACTGGTAAGAACTGTGGTTGTAAACATTCAACTCTTTTACCCCTCTGATAAAATAGCTCTGAGGGGTGTCCCACAATGGATTCAAGAGTTTCCCAACCTTGCCCAGGTGTACTTTACTTCTGTGCTGTTGATACATTGAGTCACTTTTAGTTGTTAATGTTAGATCTCAAAGAAGCCCAGGAGGAGTCTCACTCTGTACCTGTGGCTCCCAGCACTTCTCATCCTACCCCCTTACCCCAAACCTCTTCCTCCCAGAGACTGGGCTTTGCTTCTCCCAGCTTCTCTTATAGAACTCAGCCATTCTGACTGAGGCTCTCCTGGCTCTTGGCTCCGTCCCTTGCTCCTGGTTCTCCTCTTGGCTCTCTTGGCTTGCTCTTGGCCTCTTGGTGCACAGCTCCTCTCTTGATCCACTTCCTCCTCCTTTCCTCTCTTCTCCCCCGCCCCCCAGCCCCTCCCCACAGTCCAATTCAGTCTGGACCCTTCCAGATGCCTCTGGCTGTTCTCTTCCTCATATCTACATTAAAACCTTTTCCCTCAACCATTCCCAGCAGTGGTCAAGCCTCATTTTCATTCTTCTAGTGCCTAAACCACAGGATTGGCATAAACGAGATCCTTTCCACGGGCCTCGGCCTCTCCAAACCAAGCTGCTGACCTGACTCTCCTGAGGTATGTGGGATCATTTGTTTCTGCCAGCTTCTGCCATCCACCAGACTTGACTCCAAATTCTAGAGACCTCCTCTTCATAGCTTCTTCCTTCTACCTGCTCTAACCATCCGCCTTTCCTCACCTACTCGGTAAGTGTCCTCTCTCTGGTTCCTGGAGCCTCCTAAATCCTCATCTCTCTACTAAGAAGCCTCCTACGTCCTCTGGAGCCCCACCATGTAAGCACCCCTTACACATCATCTCCCTCTATCGGAACCCTCCCTTTTCCCAGAGGCCTCTCCCAATGCACCTCCCCAGCTGTATGTCCTCTCCCTGCTCTAACTGCTCTTCTCTCCTCTTCTACTGAGTGTCACCCCGGAGCTGCCTGCTTTGTCTACTATTACTACAAAAGCCTCACCAGTGTGCCAGGAAGTTCCTCTCGCCCTACTCGGCCCCTCTCACGTGGAAAGGGACACCTCTGCTCTGTGTTGGGACATTTCTCTCTGACAAGCCTCTCAGTGTGCATGGGGATCCCCTGGATTGAAATTCTTGTCACCGCAGCACTTACCTCCTCTGCTCCTTTGTGGTCAGCTCTTTCCTGGGAGCATCCTTGCCTCCCCTGAGGAGCCACAGTCCCTCAGCTTCTCTACATCCTTGTGGCCTCAATGAGTCTTCCCTCAGGCAAAGTTCCTATTGTGAACCCTGTCCCTCATGGCTACACTGTTCTCATCTCTCAGCTCCCTCTTGGAGCTTAGTGGAACCCTCTCTTTGGTGGAGTTCATTTTTCAACTCTTTCTCCTTTCGTTCTTAGACTCAGAGATTTTATTAAAACCTCACTGTCTTGCTGCAAATGGATGGTGTGGCCTCAGTGATAGGAATTCCAGCCACACCCCCATGATTATGCATGCCCTAGCGGAACACTTAGTCATTTCCACGTAGCCATTTCCGGGTCATACATGCTATGTAACCCATACTCTGCATGGTCACGTAAATCGTGCACGGCATGACCACATGATCTATGCACATGCGTGGAGTAGGACGTGGGCCTTTGTGTGTATGTGCAAGGTGATTCTTAAAAGGCAGGCCCTGGGTGGTGGTGGCGCATGCTTTTAAACCCAGCACTCAGGAGGCAGAGGCAGGCAGATCTCTGTGAGTTCGAGCCCTGCCTGGGCTACAGAGTGAGTTCCAGGAAAACCCCCCAAAAAAGGGCAGGCCCCATGTCCCCCTACCTGCTTCCCTCACGTGTCCTTTCAGCAGGCCTGAACACAGCTATCCCCTCTCCCTTCCTCAATAAAACTCTTGCTAGTGGGTTCTGTCGTGTTCAGTGACTTTTCCTCGCAGGGTAAGAGCATTGCTAAAACCATCATTGGTGCCATGCACAACAGGCCCTCCTGGTGCTTTGTGCCTGGGAACCTGTACCTGGGGAGTCTGCTCCATCCACAACAGCCCACTGTCCATTTGCCTGGCCACCGGATCCTGCACACACCAGCTACTTCGATTGGTGAGCCCCCCACTTTTCAGCCAGCGTAAACAGTTTCCTGGACCCATGGGAACGACTGTTGAGTATCCGGCATCCCTCTGGAGTACCTGAGACTGGGGGTATCCCTGACCATGGTCTTAACTGGCTATTGTCAGTCCCTATTGCAGGTTAAAATTTCTAGCCATCTCCCATGTCTGCAGTTTGAGATATAATTCTCGCAGTCGGACCCCTGTCCTCGGGTGCGTCTTCAGGCTGTGTAAGGCTAACACATTTTTCTGGCTTGACAAAGCAGTCTGACCTGCCTGGTGACCTGTAACTGTTTACAGATTGGAAGCTCTAAAACCTCTCACCTTAATGCCTTGCTTAAAGATTCCTAAGCTTGTCTGCCTCTGTACTGAGAGATGGCCCAAATATGCCTTAGAAAACAACAAAAAATGGCCACCCAGCAGTTCCTTAGACCCTGATATTTTACGAGAATTATCTAACTTCTGCCAGCAAACAGGCAAATGGAAGGAGTTGCCTTATACTATAGCTTTTTTCTATCCAAGCTCTAAACCTTCTCTTCTCGATTCCTTCTCTCCTGCCCATATGCTCTTAGCTATGCCTGAACCGGACGAATCTCTGACTCCAGAGCCTCTAACTCTGCATCCTGCAAATGAACCTCTGCCTATCTGACTTTCTGCTCCCACTCCTGCTCCCAGGGCGCCTGTCCCTTTGGCTCCTCCTCTGGCTTCCTCCTCCTCTTCAGCAGCTGCTGTTTCAGCTCTGGCTCCAACCTTCACATCTACTACTACCCACTCTTGGACTGCTAAAGGGTCTGACCCCAGCCATTCAAACCCACCAACCATTCTCTCTTTGCGAGAGATGGCCGGAGTGGATGGACTGGTTAAGGTCACTGTCCCATTCTCTCTCACAGAACTCTCTCAGATAGAAAAGAAACTGGGTTCTTATACCTCTAATCCTGCTTCCTTTATTAAGCAATTTCAATATATTACCCAATCTTATAGTCTCACCTTTCATGATGTATATATGATACTTGCTAAAAACCTGCTTCCTGAGGAGCTCAGGTGGATTTGGGAGCAGGCTAGAACACATGCAGATGAGGTTCACCAAACTAACCCCGCACACCCTCCAGGGGCTGAGGCAGTTCCTGATCAGGACCCACATTGGGATTATAACACCCAGGGCAGGTCTCTAGCCAGGGATAGGTTTATTACCTGCCTCCTGGCAGGCTTCCATAAGGCTGCCCTAAAACCAGTAAACTATGAAAAACTAAAAATGATAATTCAGGATAAGGATGAAAGTCTATCTCACTTCTTAGAGCAGCTCACTAAGGCCCTTCTTCAATGTACTAGCCTAGATCCTGGAAGCCCAGAGGGCAGGCAGCTCCTTATGACCCACTTTGTCTCACAGAGCTTCCCTGACATAAGGGTGAAACTTGCACTCTTGGAGAGAGGCCCTCTGACCCCACAGGCAGAGGTGTTAGCAGTGGCATTTAAAATGTACCAGAGATGAAAAAGCCCAAAAAAGGAACTGCCAAATGCTGGCACATGCTGTCCGACCGGCTCCCCGAAAGCCACTGGGTCCCTGTTTCAAGTGCAGGAAAGACAGCCTCGGGGCTCAGGCTTGCACCACCGCCCCACGGCGGGCACCAATAGGCCCTTGCCCAAAATGCTGCCAAAAGGGCCACTGGTCAGCTGACTGTCCCAATGCACCTAGCGGCATGGGAACTCCAGATCAGAGCCACCTTCTGGCTGACTTCCTAGGCTTGGCCTTCAGCAAGGACTGAAGCTGCCCGGGTCCCACCCGGCCACTCCCATACAGGGAACCCAGGGTAGTAATAATAATATCTGGGTGACCCATCTCCTTCCTTCTGGACACTGGAGCCACTTACTCAGTCCTCAGGGAGTTTTGGGGTCCCACCTCTCCTGCTCGTCTCTCTATTGTCGGGGGAGGGGGACAGCTTTACCTACCTCATCAGACCCCACCACTTAATTGTATTTTCAGAGGCATCCTTCTTACATACACATTCTTAGTGGTGCCAACCTGCCCTGTGCCTCTAATGGGAAGGGATTTTCTAGCTAAGGTAGGAGGGTCTATTTCATTTGCTCCCCATATTTGCCTCACCTCAGACTCTCCAGCAGCTCCTTTCCTTCTTCTCCTAGCCACCCACCCTACTGACTCTAACAGTTCCTTTCCCTTGCCAGCCTCTGAGGTAGACCCCAAAGTCTGGGATACCCAGAACCCTTCTGTCGCTAGGCACCATCTGCCTATTACTATCCAGTTACAGGACCCTACCAGATATATCACCCAAGCTCAGTACCCTCTCTCACTCCAGAGCATAAGAGGACTTAAGCCTATCATTTCTGACCTTCTCAGGAAAAAGCTGATCCATCCAACCTCTTCGCCTTTTAACACCCCCATACTTGCAGTTAAGAAGTCTAATGGAACCTATGCCTGGTTCAAGACCTCCAGCTCATTAATTCTGCAGTGGTCCCCCTCCATCCGGTAGTGCCTAACCCTTATACACTCCTATCCACTGTCCCTTCAGGAACCTCTCACTTCTCAGTTCTAGACCTCAAGGATGACTTCTTTTCTATTCCTCTCAGCCCTCAGTCTCAAAAAATTAAATATCTCCTCATGATGGTGGACTCATTTTCAAATTGGGTGGAGGCATATCCTGCTTCTAATAAGCGGGTTCAAACAGTTGCAGATCTCCTTCTCCGAGAAATTATTCCTCAGTTTGGGATTCCTGCTTTCCTTCAGTATGACAATGGTCCGGAGTTCACCTCCCAGGTTTCCCAGACACTAGTTAAGGTTCTTAACATTCCTTGGCATTTTCATATCCCATACCGTCCTTAGTCCTCAGGAAAGGTGGAGCGCACCAACAGGTCTTTAAAATCTATTCTTACTAAAATGTCACAGGAACTTCACCTTGACTGGGTAAGATTATTGCCTCTAGCTCTTTTCAGGCTCAGGGCTCTTCCTAAGAAGACTCTTTCAATTTCTCTGTTTGATCTAATATATGGGAAACCAGTTCTAACGCTGGGTCTTCTATCCAAACCTTCAACCATTCCAGATAGCCTGTTAACTCTCCGGCTCTGTCACCTAAGGTCTATCCTGTGGAACTTCACAGACCATTCCTTACCTCAGCCATGTAACAGTCCTTGCCCACCCCCAATCCACATTCCTCTTTTCCTTCCAGGCCAGTGCCCTTTATCCCTTTCCCCTAAAGGCAGGGACCCTTCAAGGCAATTCTTGTAACCCCCACAGCTAATAAGCTCGAGGGCTTTCCTCACTGGGTCTACCTGTCTCATCTGAAACCTTTTATCTTATCTCCATCCCAGAAAAATCTCTCTTCATACACAGTGACACAGACAGGGCCCTGCTCTCTCAAGTTCCAGAGGACACCAGGATCCACTGCCTTGTCACCAATTCCAGAGGAATGAAGTATCATCCCACAAGCTCTCCCTTTCCTAATTAACTACTCAGCTAATTGTAATGGGACCACCACAGAGCTTGAGGCAAAGGACCATCAGATGTATCCAGGTGGTAAGGGAAAAAAAAGTAACAATCAAAAGGTATTTACACCCCCAGACCCAAAAGTGTCTGGGCTCTGCAAAAACACACTTTAATATAACAGTCTATTACTGTTGAATGCTCTCAGCAATTGATCACCTGTGTCTCCTAAATGCTAAACTAATAAAGGAAATAGGTGCCTTAAAATAATCTAGCTCTAATAAAGCTTATGTCAAATAAAAATTAAGCAGAGTACTAAACACTACAATGGTCACTAGCCCAAGGCTTTAATTTTCTCATGGCTGTTTCTTTCTTTCTTTCTTTCTTTTTTTAAGTTTATTTATTATGTATATAGGTTTCTACCTGCGTGTATGCAGGCAGGCCAGAAGAGGGCACCAGTTCTAACTACAGATGGTTGTGAGCCACCATGTGGTTGCTGGGAATTGAACTCAGGACCTCTGGAAGAGCAGTCACCACTCCTAACCTTTGTTTGAGCCATCTCTCCAGCCCCATAAAATATAACTTTCTGCCTGGCAGAGGTGGTGCATGCCTTTTTAAAAAAATTATCATTGATATGTATAGTTCTATATGCATGTATACCTGCAGGCCAGAAGAAGGGACAGATCTCATTACTAATAGTTGTGAGCCACTATGTGATTACTGGGAATTGAACTCAGGACCTCTAGAAGAGCAGCCAGTGCTCTTAATCACTGAGCCATCTCTCCAGCCTGGCTGTTTCTTAATATGTTTAAAAGTTTTCCCAAGCACCAGAAACCAGATTAAGCCCATCTGGACAGGTCGGATCTACTTCAGATAAGTGCCAAACCCAAACTTTCCTGGTCTGGGAACACTCCAAAGAAAAAATAAAATAATAATGATTCTTTTTCCTAAGCTTTTCTGTCTCACCAGTATCCTGTCAGACATGAACAGCCAAAGAGTTCCAAGCCAGGAAAGATGGACAACTCCAGAGCAGCAGATTACAGCCCCACCATCCCAGGACACCTGTCTGCTTCAGAAGCTCCCTTCCCTATCCCCCCCAAGAACCAACCGACGCCAACCAAGTCAGCTGGAAGCAGTTTTTGGGAGAAACAATGCCCCATACCCACTCATCCACCATGTTTTATGAAAACAAAGAGTCCAGGATGATAGGAATTCCAGCCACACCCCCACGATCATGCATGCTCCAGCGGGACACTTAGTCATTTCTGCCTAGCCATTTCCGGGTCATACATCCTACATAACCCATGCACTGTATGGTCACATAAATAGCGTATGGCGTGACCATGTGATCTATGCACATTCATGGAGTAGCCATGTGGGCCTGTGTGAGCATGGGCGGCGTAGTCCTTAAAAAGTCTGACCCCATCCCCCCTCCCTTCCCTCACGTGTCCTTTCAGCAGGCCTGAACACAGCTATTCCTTCTCCCTTCCTCAATAAAACCTTGCTAGTGGGTTCTGTCGTGTTTCATGACTTTTCCTTGCAGGGTAAGAGTGCTGCTAAAAACCATCACTCAGTACAGTTCAAAGGCCAAAAACTAGTACACTCAATTTTCAGATTCTCCCAAGACATAACAGCTTCTGCCACCATACAAACAAATAATCCCCAAATCTCTGTATCTAAGCTTTCTCTGCTCTATAATCCCCAAAGTCTCTACTTTTCACTCTTCAAAATCCTTTATTTCTACAATTTCTCTGCATTCTGCTCTCAAGAAATCTTCTAAGACTATTGCATAAACACTCTTTATCTCAGGATTTGTAAATTCACTGGGTGTAGTTACAGAATCTGTAAAGTCTGCAACAAAAAAATAAGCTTAAAACTTGTAACAAAAGGTTTAATATTAATTTGCTATAAGTGATTCAACACTTATTTAGAAAATTAGAATCTACTTACTGTATATGTAACTTGAATTCAACTCTTGTTTAGGAAAATAGATGTTTTAAACAGCAACAGGAGGCTTGCCTCCATCTTGGCTGAGGATCTCATTAGGACAGAAGCAACCACAGGGCTGGCAGCCATCTTTACTAAGGTTACAGGGCACATACCATGTAACTTCACCACCATCTTGAGTAAGATGACCACATGGTATAAACCAACTAAAGCAACAATCATGAAACTTCTAAGTCCTATTAGGCCCTCTGATTATCACTGTATCTCCTTTTAGACTAAGGAGGCAACAACAGATCTCCAAAGTATCTTGGATTAGAATGGATGATAAGTTCCTAAGGTTATAAAGGTCTACTTAGGTTAACAGAAACTTATTCAGAGATGTATGTGTAACTACGTATGTCTTTGCTAATTGTGTTCAACACCAGGCTTCTAGAAAATTTAAATAAGGAATAACATGTTCAGTAAATAAGATTTATAAATTCCCATGGTCTATTTGGGTTGATAGTAACTGACTATATGTTATGTCTAGCCTCTTTGTTAACTTTGTTAAGCTTTAGCTATTTGGATAAACTGAGCCATACAAGAAATTGTGATATTCTGTAATCATGCACTATAAAAGGATCAAGAGAATAAGGTCCCCAATCCCTTTGTGGGTTTCACTTAAAGTTCCCACTCTCTGTATGAACTGTATTGTGGTGGTATTGTGTTCCCCAAAATACTGTGTACTTTAATAAACTTATTTGAGGTCAGAGACAGAACAGCCACAAGATTAAACATGAGGATAGGCAGTGGTAGCATATGCCTTTAATCCTAGCATTCCAGAGACAGAAATCCCTCTGGATCTCTGTGAGTTCAAGGCCACATTGGAAACCGCCAGGCATGGTGACACACACCTTTAATCCCAGAAAGCAAGTCTTTAATCCCAGGGAGTGGTGGTAGAAAGCAGAAAGGTATATAAGGCGTGAGGACCAGAAACTAGAGGCATTTGCCCTGGAGAGGCATTTGCCCAAAAGAGGCATTTGGCCTGGAGAAGAATTTGGGCTGGTTAAGCATTCAGGCTTCTAGCAGCAGTTCAGCTGAGACCCATTCTGGATGAGGACTCAGAGGCTTCCAGTCTGAGGAAGCATGACCAGCTGAGAAGTTTGCCAGACCTTCTAAGATTCATGCTACACTGTATTTTATGGTCTGAAGTTTTATTTTGGTGTTAAAGAATTTTCAACTCAAAATTTTAAGGTTCAAACTTAATAGGAATAAAACTAAAATCCTAATCTTATGAGAGCTACTGACTTGTAAACTGTTAAAAATAATTAAGACATGCAAACTAATGGCCAGTCACCTTATAAAAATGATCAAACTCTTTAATGTGCTTAGAACTAGGCTCATAGTCATGATAAGTACAAATGTAATTCATTTAGTGGCAAGCTTTATTTAGCCTCCTGTGTATGTTTTCAAGGTCAAGCCTAACGCAAGTAACTAAAAAAAAAAAATAAGTAAAGTTTGTTTAGATCAGGTGTACAAATAGATAATGGTCCTCAAATTCTTCAGAAATCTACTGAATGTGGCATTTAAAGTGTTTAATGAAAAAAGCTTCCCATGATAGAAATGCCAGCTCCTAGCAACGACCCTACGGTCTCCAAAGAAGACAATGGGGCATGGACAACTCCACATGGATTGTGGTCACTGTGATAAAAGAACTGCCCATGCCTCACCTGCTGCCAAGACCTTGCCCAAACTGTGGACCCTGTTGAGTTGATTACCCTGCTCTGCCTTGACAGGGTATATGCGTTTTCTCAGGCTCCTCCTCCACAGGAAAATCTCTGAGACCTTCTGGGTCTGGCAGCTAAAGATGCTATGCCGTCTTATGTGATCTATGACCACTGCCCCCAATGAAGCCATCAAGACAAGGGAGGCTAGGGAAACCATCCAGGTAGAGATAAGTCATTATCATTTTAATTGATGCATAGGCCATTTGGATTATACTTCCTGCTAGAATTTATCCTTCTCAAATCTCTGATAATATTGGCAGCTAACTGTGGCCTTATGTTATCAGCAGCAAGCACCCAGCTCCTCCCCCTAAGGCTGTAGCTGCCTGCCCCACTCATTTCATATGTAAAATTAGGCTTCACTTTTTAGAGCTACTAGGTCTCCAGCTGAGAAAGGCCGGCACAGTTTACCTTGCTGACGGACTTCACACTGAGAGATATAAACTCACAAAACAGGCTTCAGTATACTTTTTTTTTTTTTTTTAACTTTTCCTTTATTTAAAGGAACTTGCTTTGCAATGACGGCTCTCAGTAATCAACCACTTGTGTCTCACGGTAAATGATTAGATGGAAAAAGAAAAGGTTTTAAATTTATGTAAGTTGTGAGTCTAAGAAAGTCAATGCAAGCTGTAAAGGTCTGAGGTATGCAAAAAGTGAGAAATGTTTCAGACATCTTTCCCTGTCTATGCCATTGTCACACTAAGACTTCAAAAGGTCAGAGTTCTAACATGAATCAGTGGAGTTCTGCCAAGCTAGTAATCTAGCTCTGGTGAGCACTGACTGCTACTGTTATCATAGTCACAGCTCGAAATTCTAGATTCCCTTTGGTTGTCCAAGTATAGACTTAAAAGTGCTTCTCATCTGAAATCATCTCTGTTCAATCGGTACACCCAGTCCTCTGGACAAAGGGAAGAGTATTAATGCTTTTAACCCAGAATCATTTCTCTGGGTCCCCAAGCTTTTACTATGACTCAAAGGCATGAATGGACTCTGGATGTTCACTCCCTCACATCTGCACCAACACCTTCTCCTCAACCATACCTAGGAACAGCTATGTCCTCACTTTCCTTCAGTATCTAGAAGTAAGATCCAGTTGTGGCACACCCTTAGCTGATTGCCTTTCTTCAGTCTCACTCTCCTGCTTCTCTATGAATGTTCCTGAGAACACTTCCCAAATTGTGATTTTCTGCTTCTAAAAGTACCAACGTAAGATGGCTAACCCAAGCCCCACCCAGAACAAGGCCCCTGAGTACTCACAGCATGTAGGTGATAACTCCCACACTCCACATGTCTGTTGGGAATGAGACAAACTCATAGTTAACAACTTCTGGGGCCAGGAACTCCGGAGTACCAAAGTTCACCTTTAGCTTCTCCCGAGGCTTGTACCTGAGGAAAAAGGAGAGAAGGCAATGCACCATGGGAGAGAATGTGTGGGGGCAGATGCTGATTCTAAAAGGCAACATTTCCCCACCCTACCTATCAAATATGTTGCCTGAACTCAACACTCATACTACACACAAACTTTCCCAGGGAATAACTGTACCCTCGGACATGCCTTCCAGCCTTTTTAAGTTAGTGGTAGACCAGAAAACTACAGTCCTTCTAGCCACTTACAATCTGAAGAGGAGAGGAGACCAATATGTCTTACTTGGCATGCAGCCATATGAATGAGTAGAAACAAATGGGACAGAGCTTCGGAAGAGTGAGCACTCTGCTGGTGTGCACAATGTGGATCATAGTAAGTAAAAGACACCATAGTCACCATCAGCAATCATTAGAGAAATAGAAACTGAAGTACAGTGTGGTTCCATATGCACCTATATAAATGTCTACAGCACACACACACACACACACACACACACACACTCACACACACACACACCACGCGCGCACACGCGTGAGAGGGAGAGAGACTACAGCAAGTGTTGACTAGAATGTAGAGAATTCCGATCCTTTATGGAATGTAAGGAATGTGAAGTGGAGCAGACACTGTTGGTGTCTTGAACTCTGATTCTCATGCCCCAAAGGCTAACACATGAGGACTGAGATGAGCTTAGGCAAGCATGGATGACAGACTCTGTCTCAACAAAACAAAACCCACAGAGATAGCTAATCAAAACATTCAAAATAGAATTCTGTGATCTAGCAATGCTTTTGAGCATGTATTCAAAAGAATTAAAAGTAGGGCTCCAGGAGACGTGTGCTTTCCTGTATCCCATTTCCATCCCCTGCATCCTGAGATGTGATATTCCTTCCACTACAAGTGGAAATACCTTGCTCCATTCCACTAATGCTGGGACTGGCCATCGGAGTTACTTTAGTCAATGAGATGTGAGTGAAAAATTACACAGGGTCGATTCTAAGCCAGGCTATAACTGCTCCTGTGTTATTGCCATGAGAAGAGAATGAGAGACACAGTGCATATCTGACCTCACTGAAGGGCTGGAGAGATGGCTCAGTGGTTAAGAGACTGCTGCTCTGGCAGAAGACCTGGATTTCCAGAACCCATATCCTGGCTCACAGCTATTTGTAACTCCAGTTCCAAGGGATCCAATGCCTTCTTCTGGCCTCTGTGGACACTGTGCACATGTGCACATACATACATGCAGGCAAAACACACACACACCACACACACACACACACACAAACGTGCGCATGTGTGTGTGTGTGTGTATATATATATATATATATATATACCGAGTCAGCTCAATTATCTCAAATAGTGGCTCATAGGTAAATATTCAAAATTAGCTGTCCAGATTTTTTTAGGACTTGATCTGCAGTAATTGCCAATTTGGGTGATATAATACTGATTTTCCCAGGCTAGCGTTAAGGTACCATAATGAAGTTACTGAGTGGTAAGATTCAGTGGCCTTTCAAACTTTTGAGCCTAACATTCCAGTTCCTTCTTTAGTGTTCTCATCTTCTTTTGTGTGTGTGTGTGTGTTCTCATCTTCTACTGTGTTCTCCTTAGTTTAGCATGCTCACACTCACACATCTGTTCTCAGGCCATAACTAATGCCAACTCCCTTGACTTTCCTCTACAGCTCCTGTTCACACTGTCTCTGACTCTCAGAGAGCACCAGAGCTAATTGTGTTTATCAGTTTGTAAAAACTGGAAACTATTACAAGTCAACCCTCTGTCCTCACTTCCCTCCTCTTCTGAGCTGGTAGTTGAACATTCGCCTGCATATCACTCCCTGCGCCTGACAAGTCCTGTCCATGAGAGAAGCTTCTCTCAAACCAGGAGCTTCTAGTGAAGCTTCGAGCGTCTTCTTGCTCTGAATTCAGTGTCTCACTGTTAAGTGCTCATATGACAACTGGCATTCAAATGTGTCCTGCAAATCTTGTATGTGCATTCCACTAAGTACAATATTATGCCACAAGGATCCAAAGCAGGAGCTTAGGAGAATCAAAAACTAGCTATTACGGCTTTGCCAGATACACAGTGCTTCTATGGCACTGCACTCCACTGAACGGAGGACAACGTGAGTATAGAAAAGGTCTAAAAAGGCCTGCTGGAGGCAAGTGGTGACAATGAGAAACAGGTTGAAAAGCACCACTCTCTTGTAGAAGACGCACAATACGTGCAAAATAATCTCAACTTTAGGAGACATTATTCAGGAACCTATGAAGCAGGTTTTCTTCCTTCCTTCCTTCCTTCCTTCCTTCCTTCCTTCCTTCCTTCCTTCCTTCCTT
>CABHPQ010150713.1:0-13872 GCA_902168405.1 Peromyscus aztecus | reverse complement strand
TCTGCCTCCCGAGTGCTGGGATTAAAGGCATGCGCCACCAACCGCCCGGCTCTAAAATTTTATATGCTTCATATTTCATAGATCGTTTCTCCTCAATTGGTTGTAAATAGTGAAGTATGTGTGTTAAAAGATACTTAAGAACCGAAGAAAGCCCTGAGTTCATCACCACACTCCATCCCTCTTACTAGGTTCTTACCAAGCCTGGCTAGGTCAGCCCTGGAGAAGAATCTGGCAGATGCTGCAATAGAAATAAATAGTGAGGATAGCCTGGAGCCAGAACTGGAGAACTACAAGTGTAAGTACTTGACTTGGCTACTTTAGATGACATAGCAATGATCAAACACTTTGTGCTATTAGTTTCAATAAAACCCTTTGTAAAGATCCATTTTGTTTTGTGTATGGCACTGAAGAAGTGACTCCATTCCTTTCCCTAAAAAACAATCCAAAAGCCGTTTTCCAGCTCAGCTTTAGATAGCACTTCTTTCAGTGAATACCAGCCCCGCTACCCGCCAAGAGTCAGTTTGGAACTGATGTCCTGAAGGGTTGGAGAGTTTTTGTTGTAAATCAACTTGTCTAATTTTGACATACGCTTTTCCCAATGTGTTTCACCATACAGTTTAAAATTGTTTTCTTTGTCCAACATTGGTATTTTGAGGGCTACCAAGTTTCCTACAGAGCATGTCGGAGCATTTTCTAGGGAGACAGACTAATGAGAGCCGGCTGTATGCCCTCCCCTTCCCTCCCCTTCCGGTCCCTTCAGTCACCCGCTGTGCCACCCCCCCACACACATACACACCTTTCTGCACAGCCACAGGAGAAGCTTGGAGTGGGGAAGAGTGCACACTCTGAGAGTTTCCTGTTCTGCAGTGAGAGCACAGGGCAGTTTCTGTTTTAATGTACTTGTCTTCTCAAAGCACAAGCAGGACTGTTTTCCAACACGACTGTAATGGCTGGGGTTCTGATCAGGGTTTTAGTAACTGTGGCTACACTGAACCAAGAATTTAGTATTAAGGAAATTGAATGACTTTTTTTTTAGAATAAAATTATAAATTTGATACTGATGGATCTGAACAGGTGTGCAGAGGCCACTCAAAGAGACAGAATAACCATGGGACGTGTAGAATCTTAATGTTGTTTGGTTGAAGCTGGCCACATATCCAGAGAAAGGCTATGTCATCAGGATGGTAGGTTGATCAGTCTGGGAAAGGTCAGCGCCAGCACTGTCCGTCTCAGCTTCCTGTAAGGGATAGGGATCCAAATGCGGAGAGTGTTCATTTGAGTGGTTCAGTTGTCTTGAAAGCTGCTGATCTTGTGGGGAATGCATTTAATTCCTCCCCTTGTCACGAGCCCAAGCTCACTAACAACCATCTCCTAGGGCTTAGCTCCCCATGCAGGTCTCCAAGTCACATGATGATGGCGGTCGTGTAGCATGGTCATACGAAAGCTGCACCTATACTGCGATGCCCTATTTTCCAGTTGTAGCTTTTTATCAAAATATTTGTTTTTGTTCTCCTGAAATTATGTTTGCCCTCAGTTGTGATGGCAAAGCGAGGCTTTGAGCCTACAAGACTAACAGCCTTGGCAGACTTCCTCGAACAGTAGCACCCTGTGAGACTTCTTGAAAAGCAGCCAGCCTGCTTTCTCCCAGTGTGTCCCCTTTGTAATGAAAATGTTACCAGTAAACATTGGTTGTGTGAACAAAATGACCCTGAAGGCCTCTATCTACCGAATGGCCGTGTTCTGTGAACTGAACCCTAACGGGTGTTGGTGCACCTGCTGTTGTGTGTGTTTCTCAGCAGACAGGTGTGTAAGTTGGTTCCCTGTCACATTCTTGATCTTTTCCTTTGTGGTCTTATGTCGGGTCTACAATATAAATTGGAGAGCTACAGTGTTTTAGTTTATTCGTTAGATGTTTAATTAAAATCCTGAAGACCTCACAGGTTAGAGAAGCTGCCTGGCAGTGTGTGTTGGCCAGCCTAGGCTTCTCTGGATGTTTGCAGGACATTGCTGTGACTCACCTCTGTCCTGTACACACTGTTCAGGTGAGATAGTGTCCGGGTCTCTGAGGATTGGCGCTGTCAGCGCACCGGTGCACAATGCCCAGGAGAAGATGAAAGTGCCTGACGTCCTCTTCTACGACAACGTCCAGGTGAGGGCATGGCTTTGTGGTCTCGGGCCAGTCACATCAGAGCAGTCGCCTCTGATCCAAATGACACCAGTGTCTAATTGTAGTCATGAAGTCCTACATTCAGTTCAGGTGAGGCCAACCAAATGAAGGGCTGACCCTTTTTAATGACGGCGATGAGAAGGTTTAAAGTTCTTTCCAGTGGTTAAAACTAGAGAAGTTATGCTATGGATTTAAATGTGTGCATGGTATGTGCACACACGTTTCAGGACTGTGCTTGAGGCCAGGAAAATACCTTACTAAGGCAGCAGGCAGACCTCCTGGCTCTGACTTTGGCTTCTAGTTAAGATATTTCTGTAGCTCACAGACGGTGTGTCTACGCAGGCTTTCCTCCTCTTCCCTCTCCTTTGCTGCATTTTCCTGGGATTCCCATGTTCCCTGCTCTGCCCTTTTCTTTGGAGGATCAACTATGACAGGGCCATTGCCCTCACAAGCTGACCACTACTGTGGACTGTTTCCCAAGACACAGAAATAAGTTGGAACTTCGCTTCTTAAAGATTTGGTTTTAGTAAATATTTCTGAAAATGTCTTTTTTCTGTTTCAGTTATATATTTCTTTTATAATAAAAGCATATTTAATTTTTTGTAGTTCTTATTTGCTACTCTGCCTGTAAATAATTACATTTACAAATTATGTTAGAATTTGCTTTACCTTCCTAAGGAGTTAGCAATATTATAGTGCATTTTCTTTCACTAATTTTATTCACGGTTCTGTGAGTATCATAATTTATGGCCCTAAGTGAGATTAATAGTATAAAGGTATCCAGGCAAGTTTTTCTTTCTTAATAAAATATTTTGATTTAGACACATATATATCAAAGCTATAATTATTTTTTGCATAGTGAAAGCCTTTCCACTGCTTTTGCTTGGTTTCATTCTATAGTCAGTTAACTGATGTGTGCTTGCTTTTTCTTTAGGACCATTGCATAATCAATATACGAAGGCACAGAAAATCGAGTTATAGAGATAGAAGGAAAATACTCTTATCTATGATGTAAAAACAAAAACCTTATTAAAAGAAACAATAGTGGGCTGGAGAGATGGCCCAATGATTGAGAGCACTGACTGCTCTTCCGTAGGACCCAGGTTCAATTCCCAGCACCCACATGGCAGCTCACAACTCTCTGTAGCTCCAGTTCCAAGGGATCTGACACCTTCACACCAATCTGACACCAATGCACATAAAATAAATTTAATTTTAAAAAAGGAACAATAGTATTTCTAAGCAGCACTGTCTGTCCACATTTCACATGCTGTCCACATTTCACATGCTGTCCACATAGCAGAAATGAGAGAAAGAAAAAAAACACTGTGAAATTGTTATAAGTAACAATAGAAAAACTCCAGAATAGTTAAAGCCGAAAAGACTCCAGAGCGCATAAGAACGTAGGAAGTTCAGTAGGAAGGAAGACCATTGTGTCCTTGAACAGTGTCTGTTGCCATGGTACTGGTGACACAGACATTGACGACTGCAGATCTGCAGTGAACTTTCCACAGATGCCCTGGGGGGCTTTGTGTAACCTGTCTCCAAATGTCCCTACTACGGCAAAGCGTAATGAATCAACCATTAGGAAGGATTTTAGTTGCTGCAGTTCCGAGGATGGGACTTGATGCAGTCTGCTCCTGAAGTAGGTACTACTGCTTCATTTATACTGTGCATCTTAGAAGCAGGACTCTTCAGTGTCACAGATACAGCCTATATCCAGTCCATCTTTCCCATGATGTCCTGTTGTCCCTTTACCACAGTGCATTGAAAATGGTCTGTAAAATGCTTTTCCCCTGCTCTTTTCTTTATCTGCTGTCTTCATTGAAGTTTCTAGCACATTGGAAATTAAGTGTTGAGGGAATTAAAAGGGATGAATAAGATTTTGAGCATCCATTCTAAGGAGTGTTGTTTCATTAAATCCTTTATTATGGAATATGACCCTTGGAGCAGTAAGTAGGAGAAATTGGAGAATAACGAGATTAATAGCTTTTTAATAAGCCCAAGGAGCTTTAGACCTGAAAAATTACATACCATACATCAGGCTTCTCCCTAAGGTATTGAGGTACAGAGATGAAAAGGTATGTACACAAGCAGATGCATCTCCAGGACTCCATTGCTTTTCATCTGATGGAAAATACAGGCCAGGAAGTACATATGGTTATGTTACTACATAGTGTGATGAAGGTGCATGCAGGTTACTGAGGGAACATCAAAAGATGATGGGGGCTGACTGGAAAGGTCTCAGAAAACTGGTTAACCAGACAAAGTTGGGTATCTTAGGCTGAGGCAGGCATTTGCAGAACCTCGGTTATATATGAGAGAGACAGTTTCTTAGGAAGCCTCATGTCCTTGATCTCAGTCCACAGATCCTTGGTTTCCAGTTGAAAAGTGTCAGGTGATGAGGCTGGTGCATGAGGAGGTGGCATTGTCCCAGCTTCACTAATGACCGAATCGGGATCCTTGGGAAGGAAATTGGTGACAGGTTTTAAGCACATTTGCACTTTCACTGACTTTTTTCTTCACTCTCTAGTGTTGTCCAAGAGTTAGAAACCAGACAAAGACAGGGGAGTGTGATTGAGACAGTCCAGGGCACAGCTAAGGGTCTGAATGAAATAAGGCAGTGGCGGTGGAGACAGAGGGCGGGACACCTTACAGGACTCCTTAGGTGCTAGAAACTGGGGACTTGGTTTTATACTCCCTCAGGGAGCACATCACCTGCTGAAAAGATAGAGAACAGAAAATCACTCCTGCTTGTGCCCACATTGGAAGGTAGTGTGTGTGGGGGGGGGGGGGGGGGGTGGCGGCGGTGAGAGTGGAGGTCAGGCGTGCACAGGAGTGTGAGGAGTAACCACTGCTCCCAAAGCATTAAGAGTCATCTCAGGAGCTTTGAAAAATGAGTGGCAAGCCTGTGAACAAAGAAGCAGCCGTGTCTGTACTGTGGAGAACGCATTTGCTCCAAGAGAAACGGAAGTTTCAGAAGCTAAATTGGCCAGTCAGAATCTAGGTCGGAGATGATAAACACCCTGAATCCAGCTGTGCCAATAGAAAAGAAAGAAAATCTGTTTGTCTCTCTCTGTGTCTCAGTCGCTAAGACTTGGTTTTAACAAGATTAACATTAAGAGCAAGATGGGCAGCATGACCATGGTGATGTCACAGTATAATCACAGGAAGAAAAGGATCCTTTTTAGTGGGGTAGGGGAGTTACAGGAGGAAGAAGAAAGCTGGAAGGGGTCAAGTTTTGGATGAGTTTAGGAAACTGGGGAATAACAGTCATCACAGAGAAAGCCTGTATACTACCTGCTTTAAGTTATAATTGCCCGCAGCTGAAAAATCTGAAGTTTTGTTTTGGTTTTACATTTTGTGAGGTCGTGTATATATATGGGCACACACATGCATGCACACGAGAAAGATGGCAACTTGTAAGAATCAGTCTTCTACTTCCACCATGTGGGTCCTGGGACTGAGCCTGGCTCCTCAGGCTTGTAGGGCATAGCCATTACCTGCTGAGCTGGCTCATCGGCCCTGAAAAAATTGGTAAGGAAAGCTCACAAAATAAAACCTGTCTTCAGTTGGGAAGGTCTCTCCAGAAAGGGAGAGGGAGAGGCCCTGAGCTCTTTGAGTGCCAGCCTGTAACTGCTCCGGTCCCTTACCTGGCTCTCAGGCAAGTCCAGTGTCTGCATAGGCACAGACCCACTCTGTCATATCCAAAAGAAAGCAGCCAAGAAGATGGTGAGAAAGAGCAAAAGACAGAGCTGCAGGAAGATAGGTAGAAGGGAGAACCTGCCAGTGATGCTGCAAAGACCAGGATACTCACTCATGTTGGCGGGGACCTTAGCTGCTGGCAAATGTCGTGACCATCTGCAGCAGAACTTAGAGACAGACGGATGGTTCTTAAGTGTGGCCTGGCCATGCATTTGCTTCTGGGGACGTTTGTTCCTTTGCTTGAGGAAGAACCAGGGTCTTGAAATGACCACTTAGTTGAAAAGGAAGCAGTCTGGGGACCCTTATCAGCAAGATCCAGGGTGAGGGATGCCCAGGTCCTCCTCCTCGAGGGTAGTCATACCTGTTTACTTTTAGGATACTCTTTATTTTTACTGGTAACCCAGTGTCTCGTTTTCTTTATTTTTAATATTTCAGAAAGACAGTAAATGAATATACTCATTTTACTTTAAACCTTTTGAAAAATTTAGTTCCCTAGTGTATCCAATTTAAGAAAACTAAAACTACCAATATACTCATTATTCTTGAAAGATGAGGGGGAAAAAAAAAAAGAACTTTCTTAGTTTTTATTTCATTACAGAATTTGACAAGTTTCGAGTGTCAAAAAATCAAGAAAAGCAAGCCAATAAAATTCTAGGAAATATGTGTAGATGTATATGTTATAAAAGGTTAATAGGGTTTTTTTTTTTCCAAAAATAGAGAATTTGAGTAACCTGAGCACTTTGGGCTGTTGTTGATTTAGTCGAGAAATCAAGAGAGACTAGAGGTTCAGATTCTGCCAGGACACAGCTCTTCCTGCAGTCCCATGAGCCTTTGTAACCTACTTACCCATGTCCTATTTCCTGGTACACAAAAGAGCAATGCAGTCTCCTCTGTAGCTGCTGTGAGCAACTCTAATCTTGCCCTTTCATCATATTGTGTCATAATTCAAACGAAAAATAATGGAAAGTGAAAAGTGCCTTTCAGTGCTAAGGCTCTGTGCAGCTTTGTGAGGAAATGGTTAAGCTAAGGGTGTGAGTGAGTGGGTCTCTGTGGCTTGTGCCTCCTCTTGGACCTTTTCCTTCTGTTATGTCCAACTAAGATGTGTGAGTTTTTGTTTTACATTTATATATATATATATATATATTGTTTATATACTATATATACTTATGTATATAGTTTTAATTTTATCTTATTACATATAAAAATGTATGCAAATATATATATGTATGTGTATTTATGTAAAGGTACACTTTTTTTTTAAAAGAAAGTCCAAAATGGAGGTTTTTGGTGGCATTTGTTTACTTACATTAGCAAGCATCAATTAAAATATTACATTAAATATAAGCCAATTCTATAGAAATGTAAATAAAAATTTTGAATTGAATTATAGAAATTATTTGAAATATTGGTCAGTAGTTTGCTCTTGCTCAGATATTTGAAGTTTTCAGTATTGGTGACCTAATTATTACTTATCCACATCATTAAATGTTTTTAATTACAGCCAGGGTTGGTAGCACACATCTTTAATCCCAGCACTAGGTAGGCAGAGTTTGACCCCAACCTGGTCTACATAGAGTATTGTGGACAGCCAGAGCTTCAGAGAGAGAATCTGTCTCAACAACAACAATAACAAAAATGTGTTTTGATTCAAGTCAGTTACTTATTTTATCATAATATATGCTCTGCATTCTAAGATAACACCTGTATAGCTAACTTTCTTCTTTGACCCTGATTGAATCTTTTTTTTTTTCCTAGCACATGATCGTGATGGAAGACATGCTCAAAGACTTTGTCCTTGGCGAACACTTACTATTGGTCGGTAACCAGGTGAGTTATGGCTGGGCTCAAGCACAGATGAGCAAATGCTAATGCTTCAGAAGCAGTAAGTTTCTTTTTTTGGGAATAAGAATTTGGAAATTCTTTTTCCTTTTAATAAAATGACAAATTTAAATTCACAGTATGAAATGCTTTACCACCCAAAGAGTAATTTATAGCATCTAAGCCTTAGCATTATCCCAAGGTTAACCATCTCCACTCATCTCCCATCACCCTGTCCATTTACCCCGTGGTTGTCTGTACCTTCCCAGCTTTGCCAGCGTAGTCACGCTCACGCTCACCAGCCTCTGCCATCAGGAGTGCAGAACAGGTTCCAGACAGTAGCTGCAGCTCTGTACATGCCGAGATCCACTCTCAGCCAGGTTAATGCGTGTGCAAACTAAGGGTTTCTGTGTCTTGCTGCAGTCGGCTCCTCCTTGCTCTCAGATAGAGCCATGCAATTTGCAGGTTGCCACCTCTGCCCACTGCTCCAGCCCAGGCTGTGATATGTCTTTCTTGGCCTGTGCTGCCTTGAACCACCCGGACCTGCCTTCAGGTTCTCGTCTCTTCGGTATTTGGTTCATGCCTGTCCTTCTACCTGGAGCTTCCCTCTCCAGCTCCCGGGAGGGACATTGTGCCTTGTCTGAGCTGGCTTCCATTGCATCGCCTTTCCTGTAGTCCTTCTTTTCACACTCGTTTTATGGAACTGTGTTTCCCAGGTAGTGACCATCAGCCCAATTTGTATGCTCCACGGGAACAAAAACTGTGCTGCTTTGGTTCCTTTCTGTCCTGGGTTCCTAGCACATTGCTGCTATATAGTAGAGGTGTTATCTGTCTATGCTGTCTAAGGGATGGGTGGACACTCAGTATTAGAACATTCTGATAATTTTCCTCAATTCTCAGATCCAAAATGAGTAGCACTTTGGTTTTTTACAAGTTGGTCTTAAGAGCAATCAGAAGCTTAGCCTTCTTTTTGTGTTTCTTGTTTTGTGCTTACATAAAAATACAGACTGTTTAATGTATAACTTCTTAAACCTACAGTTAAAATTTTTACTTATTATTACTTTGTGCATGCATCTCAGATCATGTTTGGCTGTCAGAGGACAACTTTTTGTACTTCTACTTCAATTTTGAGTCAGAGTCTCTCTTCAGACTCCATGTTAGCTACCCACAAGCTTCTGGGTGGTTTTCCACTTCCGTACCACTGTAGGGGTGCTAGGTTTATAGGTACACCCTGCTTCTGTGTCCGGCTCTTTTACACGATTTCCAGGAATCAAACTTGGGTCATCAGGCTTACTCAAAAGTACTTTTAACTGCTCCGCCTGCTAACTGGCTTGAAATTTTTAAGAATTGGATTCAAGTGGGCCCATCGTTGAAGGCATGAATCTGGAATTGAGTGGTGAAGGTCTAGCAGCAAGTCTCCCACATGCGTGGACTCTGGCAAGCTGCTCAGCTTTCTGAGTCTAACTTGGCAATGTAAACAGTATGCACTCAGCTGGGCTAATGTAAAGGTGACATGTGATAAAGCATGGGAAGTATTCCACACAGCACTTAGTGCCCGCTAAAAATAAAACCCATGCATCACATGGAAGTCTTAAAAGCATTTTTGTATTCTCTTGGTTCACTTTTTTCTAAACAAGAATTAAACATAAAATAAATAATTCATGGTTTTTTTTCACCATTTGAAAATACCTACCTACTTGTATTTATTGATAGTCATTTTTCTAGTTTTTATAGGTTAATGAAGAGTGGTTAACAGGTGGCACTGAGTCCTTGATGGTCTGATCCCACTGAAAAATGATGATTCTGGACTTCATAAATATATAAAGCCCAGTATGCAGTTATGCGCTTATTAATCTTTAATTTTTATTTTTTAAACTTAATACATGCACCCAGCATCTATATCCTCCCCTCCTTCCTGCCTCTTCCTCCCGTCCCTCCCTCTCACCCCGAGGTCCCTCTCTGAGCCCACAAGCCCAGGTGGTTTGGGGTTTTGTTGGTGAGACAGAGTCTCACTGTATCTCTGGCTGGGCTGGAACTTAATATGTAGACCAGGCTAGCCTTGAACTCACAGAGATCACCCACCTCTGCCTCCTGAAGGCTGGAATTATGGGTATGTGCCACCTAGCCTGGCTCAAGCCCCGAGTTCTTAACAGACTTTTTGTCACTTAAAGCCTGGAGTACTTAGTGTGTCCTTTGAAAACTCTTCCTGTCAAGAAAATGGCCTCAGAAACAGACATCGCTGGCCACTCAGCAACAGATCAGACCAACAAAGAGAATATTCAGAGCTGGGGCTCAAGGGATAGTTACTCAGAGATACGAAAGTGCCAGAGGCGGGTGTGTCTCCAGTGGTCAAGGCACGACTGACGGACAGGCCCTCTTCGTAGCAGGAGGATTTTTGGTTCTTTGGTTATAAACCTGAAAGTCTATCATCAGCATATACTGGGTCCCAGCGCTGAAGGGGCTTTCAGATTGTGTGTGTATTTCTGCTGCCTGTGTCTTTTCAGTTACCTGATGGAGCTGTCTAACTCCTTCAGTCTGCTGTTTGATACCCGTGGCCTAGCCCACTGTCTTCAGCTGGGCATCTCATCCTTCACCTCAAAATCTGTCCTCAGA
Organism: Peromyscus aztecus; assembly: GCA_902168405.1. NCBI lineage: Eukaryota > Metazoa > Chordata > Mammalia > Rodentia > Cricetidae > Peromyscus > Peromyscus aztecus. The sequence continues at coordinate 3,569 of CABHPQ010150713.1, read as the reverse complement.
TCTAAGTTAGAGTTTGTTTCCTGTGTGGATGGTTGTCCTGCAGCCTCTGGTCTCTGCCGATGTCTCCCTGCCCACACCCCACCGCCTGGTCTTTGTGCTTTTATCCTCACAGTGGCTATATGCTGTCATGGAAATGAAGCCGGGGATACAGAGACCCAAACCCGCTGGCCCAGGTTTTTAGCTGTCTGAGACACCACGTAAATCACTACCCTGGCTCCATTCTCTGAAGTGATGAAGTAGGCCATTTTTAGGTTTCTGTCAGTCTCCTGTTAGATTCATGAATTTGTCTGCCTTCCCTACCAATGCCAGTGAGCCACTGAGGGTCTTGGTTATACTGGCCTCCTCTCTGATGCTTTGTGAATAGTGTTTATCCGGTATTTGAAACGTATCTTAGAGGACTCTGTATTTCCTACTTAGCAAAGTATAAATATGAATAATTCATAAAGTATTGGAAGTAATTTGAACTTAAAACTTAGATTTTTCAGGAGATTTGAAAACAATGGACTGAGTTCTGTAAGCTTGCCTCTGCTGGGTCAGGCAGAATCTAGGCTAGTACTTGGCTCAATGCCCATGTGCCTGAGATAGCTCAGATCTGAGACTGGAGCCTTGTGAGCAGAGCGGGGTGATCTTTGTGTTCTGAGCAATCGCTAGCTAGCATTTAGCTCTGAAGAGTGGTGTTCCATGCTTGTATTTACCAATCAGAAGGTGGGAGTTGGACCAACGTGGCTGCCTAAAAACCCAAATTGAATTGTATAAACACTTAAGCCAACTAAGTTCCATTCAAACTTGTTTTCTGAGGAGCTGACATCTGTGTAGAACAGGCAGGACTCTGGTGAACCCTTGTCCACTGCCTCCTGAGGTCTGAGGAGCACGTTCCCTTTCTCTGTTCTTCTGTTTCAGGAAGGTGTCCTCTTTCAGCAGCTTTGAACAGCACCCTGCTTCTCTGACCAGTGGGTTTTCACACCTCCAAGTGTTTTATATTCCTTCTCATCTGCACTGATTTCTGCCTTGTGAAGCATCACCATGAGAAAAAGGCGAGCCTGTGAGAGTATAGGCCGCAGGCTGAGGACTCTTGACTCTGAGCTGCCTGGCGTGATGTAGCCACTGTTTTCACTGAAACAATCAGGGAAAACGACAGCTTCTTCATACGTTTTACTTTGAAACTAAGCAAACTGTGACAGTGCTCAGTCTTCTTCCTTTCTCTTTCTAAAACATTGATGACAACTCGGGAAACAGCGTGAAGCGAAGCTTTGGGGATTAAGTAGGACAGAAGTTGTCAGCACAGGTGTGAACATAATGGCTGCTCTTTGTATGAGCTGGTGGTGGTTGGGGGCAGGCTGCCCAGTCTTCTCTTCACCAACTGCCGCTGACTGAAGCCATGACAACATTTGAGCTGTAACTGGAGGTCCTTCAGAAGGCTGTTGTTACCGCCAGCAGCTTTCAAGCATGGGGAAATGAGAGGAAGTGAGTGTTGGTTTGGAAGTGTGTCACCTTTTCACCCTGACTGAACCCTTTCCCCCTTGTGGGTAATTCCCTCTTTTTAAGCATCTCCAGTATTAGACAAAAGTCCACATCTGTTAGGAAGCTGAAAACAAGTCCACCTACAACACTCCCCCAAATAAATGAGAATGAAGTAGCTTCCGTTTTAGTTTGAAAAGTAAGTTTTTAAATTTCTATTTTCAATGTGGGATTTTTCTGCCAGAGCAGTCTTCCTAGGAAATGAGGCACAATTGCCACCTTCAAACCAAATGGGACAGGTGCTCTGGAGTAACGTGCTTGATGGTCACTTAGAGCCTATGCAGCAGATGTAGGAAGTCTGCAGAATACTGCCATGTGCACCACCACCACCACCACCTTTTAATTTTACAGTATTTCAGCTTCTCCTTCCTTGTAATTAGGAGTTTCTTCCTGGTTTTATTTACTTTTTATTATTATGTTGCATGATACTCCATTTAACAAAAAGAGTTGTCTGTTCATTTCTTAACCGGCTTTTGGGGTGTGAGGGAACTTTCCAGCTCTAGGAATACAAAGAACAAGCTTCTTGAGTCTCTCTCTTTTTTTTTTTTTTTAAACACTAGTCCACATGATTTAAAAATATTTATAGAAACTGGGTTAGAGAATGAGCCTACAGGTATGTCACTTCTTTTTTTATCCTGAAGTCCCTAAGAATAAACGTTTGGGAAGAAGAATGCTTGTGTTTTGAGAAGAGTTGCATTTTATTAGACATTTGAAGGTGACATATCTTTCTAATAATATCTAAAATGCTCGCCTACCCTTACATAAGAATTATTTTAAAAATCTTGTATGTTTTGTTTTAGAAATCAAAGTTTAATCAACTACACAACCAATGTCATTTGGTTTAGTGTTAGGCAAAACTCCACAGCAAGTCCTCAGCATTTGACCCATGCTTAATGAGGTACAGTTAATTATCCATAGTGACTCCTACCTGAACAATCTACTAAAATCACTTGTCAACTTTTTTTTTTTTTCATTTTAAGCCAGACTTTTTCGTTATCATTTTACCGAACAATAGCTGCCTGGTAAGGTTTTTAATCTTAACTTTTTTGTGTGTTCCATCATTCATATTTTCCCTTGTCAAGATTCAAGTGTATGACATCATCCTTGTGAAACAGGACTTTTATATAGGATGCTTCTCTACCGTGTGTTCATGTCATAACATGACTCATTCTTTGATATTCTGTTCAGCTCCACATCTGCAGTACCATAGTTCCCAACTTTATTTTCCTGCTAAAACTTAAAGCTTAGCCTGCCTTACATAGCAGATATAGTCTTCTTTATAGAGAGATACGCCAAACTCTTACAGCTTTCCTGCATATAGTATGCCCTACTACCCCTCTGCCCTTTTCTGTGTTGTGTGGGTGCACATCACCCCTTCTTCCGTCTCACCTAGGAACATCCTCAGGTGCTTCATCCTCTAGGAAGCCTCTCTTAGTTGGTGCCACAGAAAACTGCAATCATCTTTTCCTCTGAACGGCCACATCATTTCCTCCTCTGATTCAACTTTAAGAGAGTTGTGATGTGTATTCAATTTCATCTATAGTTGAATCATAGTTTTCTTATGAAGGAGGATTAAAAGCAGGGGTATTTGTGTGTGTGTTACAACTTCTGATGCTTTTGATCATTTACTTCTACAACAACACTGGGGTAAAATAAAAGTTGTACTTTCTATGTCTTTGCAATAAACAGACAATCTTCAAAAGGTTCAGCTATTTGTCCAAGATCACATAGCTGCTTAGTGCAGACTTAGATCTCCCCAGCTCCTATTTCCCCACAATGCCACACCAGTTCAACTCTACTGATTCTAACAATAGTAAAAGCAGAAAAAATGTAATAGCTGACTTTGTCAAATGATTATGATAGTCTAGGATAGAGACTGCACTTTATATACAGAGTAAAGGACAGTCACCTTTTATATAAAAGTAGAGGACATATGTATCTCATTCAACAATCAACATCATCTTAACAATCTTCTATTTATTTCTCCAACACTTTTGTGGGCAGAGGTATATGCATGAGACTCATGTGTTTGTGTGTATGTGCACTTGTGT
>CABHPQ010150712.1:0-25459 GCA_902168405.1 Peromyscus aztecus | reverse complement strand
TGTGTCTGTGTGTGTGTGTGTGTGTGTGTGTGTGTGTGTGTGTGTGTGTGTACCAAAAATCAATATTTAGAATTTTTAGTGTTGTTCCTCAGGAGACATTTATTTTGTTTTACTGAGATGGTCTAGAGCAGGATAATTAGCCTAGCCCAGCTGCTCATATTAAAAGATTATCAATCCTATTCTGGAGTATTTTACCTTAAATTAATAATGGAAAAGATGGTCAGTTATTATACTAATCCTAAGTTTATGTTTTTCAGCAAAGAGCTAGGGAGTTCCTATTCTTTTTTATAGTTGTTGGGGATTCCATCATTCATACAGATAAAAAGCAAGAGAGTTTGGAAAGAAGGAAAAGGGTCAGCTGTGTCTGTGTCTTATTTTATTTTATTTGAATTGGGAAAGAAATCTCATTACCTGTATGTCAAGATGGTTTTCTCCTTTTTTGTTTGTTTTTTGTTTGCTTTTTGTTGTTGTTGTTTTTGGTTTGGGTTTACCTGGAAAGAAGCAGTAGCTAACAACATCAGGAACTCCCCAGCAAGTCCTCTTAATCATATCAGTCCTATTTTAGGACAACTTCCAGATGACTTGGAAGTCAAAGTATGTTTGTAGCTCCCTAACCTTCTTGCCCGTGGAACTGACTTCTCCTGCTATGATCTCACCTGCCTGGTGGCCTCTTTTTGTGTGTAATACTAATCAAGTTTTACCTGAAGTGGAGAAGCATGCTGACACATCTATTTGACATCTCTGGTTTGGTTAGAGAACATTAATATTCTTCTAAAATAAAGGACACACTTCTTCATAAAAAAAAAAACTAGGATATATATTCTTATTTAAAGTACTTAGACATATTTTCATAAATAATAGTTAGGTACATCCAATATTATTGATAATTACCTTTGAGAACTGAGGCTTGTAGACTGTTATTTTTCCTTTTACCTTGTGAGGTTTTTGGATGTATGTGTGGTACCCGTGTGTGTGTGAGGACACGTGCTTGTATGGGCACATATGGAAATGACATCGACTAGAAATTTTTAGCTGCTAGTAAAGGAAGGGTCAGTTTTCACCAAGAGTGTTGCCCTTTGTAAGAGGACCATGCCCTAGTGAAAGAAGACACATTCAGTAATATGCTTGTCATCATAAATTGATCTTGAAAAGCTGAAGAAAAAAGAACACAGTTTGGTGGAGATGAGTGAGAGATGTGATCTGGTAAGAGTTTGGGGGGTGATATGATCAAAACACATAATGCAAAACAGAAATTAACAGAGCACTGATTAACTTTGTTTCAGCGAAGTTAAAAATAAAGACTTGAATTGTGTTACTTGTATTATCAAATTGCTATAAATGAAGTACATAAAGTAGTGAATCAGAGAACTTCATCAAGATACATACACAAAATTATTTAATTAAGAAAGCATTCAGGAAAAAAAAGAAAGCATTCAGCATGATAATGGGAAATATAGATTAAAAATTATAATTAGCCTGAAAATGAAGGTCATTTTAAATAATAGTGACTGGTTAACATTAAAATACTTATATTTTAAAAAACTCATCTTTTGAATTGTAATGGGTAGCCATTCCAGCTTTGATCTGGAAGTTCCAATCCCCATTGAGGCTTCGGCAACTGTCATGCCTACAAGGCGGGGCCAAGGGAGAGCCCTGGAGACCTGAGAGCTGGATGGGCCAGCTCTCTCTCTCTCTGTTTCTGGACCCTGGACGGTGGAGGTTGACCGAGCAGAGCTCCAGGGAACACCACTGGACTGTGATATACCTTCCTCAAACCCTGCGACCTACCTATCCCTTCATTTGTAAGTTACCCACTAAATAAATCTTCCTTTTAACTACGTGGAGTGACCTTAATAATTTCACCAATATTGAATAATTTTTGGTTTCTTTCTCTTCTCCACAAAACAGTAATATATATGTGTATATGTACATATATGTAACTATATTATGATAAATTATTGCTATTATGAATACCCCAAAATGACATCTTTTGTAACTTATTTGGTGGATGAATTTAATGTGATATTTTTTAATGTAATGAAACTGTTAATATTTTACTGTTGTCCTTGTCTACTGTCCTGTAAGAATCACTGTTACAGAGTTCACTAATGCAAATGGAAGCATAATGTGTACATTGGAGATCAGAGTAGGAATGGGCTTTGCAATTATTTATCCTAATACAAATGGCTCTAAATTATTACATAGTCTATTCACATTTTTAGAGTCTGATTTGTCATGGAGCCTACTACTAAAAATGTATTTGTAGCCCCAAATAATTATTTTGTGGGTGTGTATATTATCTAGAGACAAATTAGCTTGCCAAAAGATTTGGATGGGCAGACATCGCCAGGTCCTGATTCTGTTTTCACCTAAGTCCAAAATATAGAAACTCCCTCTCCTTATTTCAGTGCTTATAAAAGATTACAAGAGATGGAGGTGGCAGGTTGTTTAGGAGTAAGTTAAGAAGTTCCATCTCTTGATCAGTTAGATCCAAATTCTGAGATACTCAATTATATCATAATTCTATAGTAAATAATTGCTGGTTTTTATACTATTAACTATTTTTAAATTTATATATTGTATGCATGCGAAATTATGTAGGTATGTATTTACATTCCTGAGTGGAAAATTTAAAGGTATTTCATGATTCCCCTTTCTCCTTTTATGTCACTTTTCTTGACCCATTATTAACTCCCTGAACTCTGTGAGCATTCCAAATGAGGAAAACATATTTAAAGATTAAAAGCTTATGTAAACAAATGAGAGAAAACATGCAATGTTTGCTTTGTTTACTGAGTCATTTCTCTGAGAGCGACTTTTTTCTAGAATTAATTATTTACCTATGAATTTCACAATTTCATTTTTTAATACCTGAATCCAAATCAATTATGTAAATGTACCACTTTTTATTATCCATTCGTCCAATAATGAATATATAGGCTATTTCTATTTTCTGGCTATTATGAATAAGAGCAGCAATGGATGGCTGAGCAAGTATTTCTGTGGTGGGATGTGCGGCATTTGGAGTACACACGAAAGAGGGATACAGTTGAATTGCATGGTAGATCTCTTTCTGACCTCTTTAGGAACTAAGTTATTTCCTTATGGAATGTAAGGGATTGCCACACTCGCACCAGCAGTGAATAAAATTTCCCTTCCCAACGTTCACACCATCACTTGTTATCATTTTATTTTTGTCTTAGCCATTCTGATTAGGATAAGATAAAATCAAAAGTAGTATTAATTTGTATTCTTCTGGTAGTTAAGGATGTTGAATACATTTGAAAATAGACTTCAGTCCTCTTTTATTTTATATTTAGAGAATTGAATTTTTAATTATTTCTTTTATTTTAAGGTTATAACATAATTACAAAAATTTCCAATTCTCTTTCCTTTCCATAACCCTCTTATAAATTCCTACTTACAATCTTCCAAATTCATGGTATCTTTTTTTAAATAATTGTTGAGAAATAAATATATATGTGTGTATGTGATATATATATATACATATATAATTTTACATACACATATATTATGCCCATGGATAATGTATATAAAATATATTATATACAATAACATATTCCTCATTATAAACTGTGTGATATTATATTTTTATTCTATTAGTTATACATTTTATTAATTATATTAATATAGCACATTTTATATCATAATACATTATATACAGCATGTGGATTTATATAACAGATAGTACTATACATATTACACATACAATATATTGTATTGTATCTATAATATATAACATATACAATTTATAATATGCAAATATAAGATATATAATATAATGCATTATATTATAATTTATATACTATACACAATACAAATTTGTATAGTACAAAATAATAAAATATGTAATATAAAATATAATATGATTATATATTATATAGCAAACAATAAAATACATCATATTATGTATAATAATTGTAATACATATAATACATATATTACAATGTAATAAATAATTAATATAATTAACAATACATTATATACAGTATGTGTATATACTATAAGATCTCACAATATGTACATCATATAATACATGTACATGCTATATGCATATGTATAATTTTATACACATAGGAATATAATTATATATTATATGTGTATGTATATAATTATATGCACATATGTATATATTATATGTAAATATGTGTATATATACATATTTTAATGTATATACATGTACAGATATATAATTTGGGGCAATAAATATTGCTTTATGTATTATTAGGAGTGTAGTATATTCTGAAATGCATGAGTGAAAAATAATATATATATACAAATACATTTACATATCCTATGTTATTTTTAATTAGGTTGATAGTTTTCTCAACATTTTATTTTCAATATTTTGTACTAAGGTTTTCTCTTTCATGTTTAGGTGATAAAGATCTTTTCCCAATTTTCTAGGCTGCCTCTGAACTTGAATAAAGTTTTTGCTTGATATACAGTTAAATGGGTGGGGGATGGAAGGAAAAGGTAAAGATTCTAATATTGGGAGGGATAACTAACATAAAGACTAGAAAATTTCAAGTAAAAGGTACTACTAAATGTACTATAATATAGGAAGTATTTTAAAAATTAAGAAGATTATGTAACACATTTTATAATATATTATAATATATGTGTAGTATATATATCTTATTTAATTCATATTAAACTAGCTTACTTTATATTGGGGCATCAAATCGCCTTCATGAAAACAGGCAGATGAAATGAAACCCCAGTACTAAGAATGGCTTACTGCTATTGCAGCTATTTTAACTGTTAGCCATTGAGGTCCTAAAGAACCCAAAGGGTTACAGCACAATGTTGTTCCTTATTACTGTCTTTCAAAAGCTGACAGTATCTCTGCATCCAGTTCCCTCAGTCATTGGATGAGGTTTCTAGCACGACAATTAGGGCATTTGGCCATCCATTCACCAGAGTAGGTCATTTCAGGCTGTCTCTCGACCATTGCCAGTAGTCTGTTGTGGAGGTATCCTTGTGAATTTCTGTGGACCTCTCTAGCACCCTGCTTCTTCCTATTCTCATATGGTCTCCATTTACCATGGTCTCTTATTCCTTGTTCTCCCCCTCTGTTCTTGATCCAGCTGGGATCTCTTGCTCCCCGAATCTCTCTTTCCCTCGACCCTTGCACTTCATTACCCCCACTCACGTCCAGGTTGTCCATGTAGATCTCATCCATTTCTCTGTCATTGGGCGATCCCTGTGTCTTTTCCGGGGTCCTGCTCTCTAGGCAGATGTGAGTAGCAGTCCAGTCATCCCTGCTTTACATCTAGTATCCTCTTATGAGTGAGTACATACCATGTTTGTCTTTCTGAGTCTGGGTTACCTCACTCAGGATGATTTTTTTCTAGATCCATCCATTTGCCTGCAAACCTCATGATGTCATTGTTTTTCTCTGCTGAGTAGTCTTCCATTGTGTATGTGTACCACATTTTATTTATCCATTCTTCAGTTGAAGGGCAAGTGCCCTTGTGGTATGTTTGAGCATTCCTTGGGTATATGCCCAAGAGTGGTATAGCTGGATCTTGGGGGAAATTGATTCTTAATTTTCTAAGAAAGTACCATATTGATTTCCAAAGTGGTGGTACAAGCTTGCATTCCCACCAGCAGTGGGGGAGAGTTCCCCTAGCTCCACATCCTCTCCAGCACCAGGCCCCAGGTGGAGCTCCGGGAGTCCATTTGGCGAGAAAGAGGAGGGTTTGTATGAGCGAGAATTGTTGAGACCAAGGTTGGAAAAAGCAGAGGGACAAATAGCCAAACGAATGGAAACACATGAACTATGAACCAATGGCTGAGGATCCCCTAACTGGATCAGGCCCTCTAGATAAGTGAGACAGTTGATTAGCTTGAACTGTTTGGGAGGCATCCAGGCAGTGGGACTGGGACCTGTCCTCAGTGCATGTGCTGGCTGTTTGGAACCTGGGGCTTATACGGGGACACTTGGCTCAGCCTGAGAGGAGGGGACTGGACCTGCCTGGACTGAATCTATCAAGTTGAACTCAATCCTCAGGGGAGTCTTTGCCGTGGAGGAGATGGGAATGGGGAGTGGGCTGGGGGAAAGGCCGGGGGGGGGGTTCAGGAGGGAGTATCCATGGCTGATATGTAAAATTAAATTAAATTATCAAATAAAATTTTTAAAAAGTTGACAGTATCATCCTATTACTGAATATACCACCTACTTGAGACGTTAGACCATGGAGAAATAAAGCTTATATTGGCCGGAAAGTGTCATGACAGCTGGCCATCTTTCATCATTCTTGAAAGTGCTATTAATGCTACCATAGAAGAGTGTTATCCAGCTTGAACACTGTGAGCTACAGTAACAACCTACTTGCAGGATATGCCCTCTGGTGCAATAGTATCCCATTTGTCATGGGAATAACCAAAGACTTGCTGATTGGATGTAAGGCCACTCTACTAGAGAGAACCCATATCTGCCACAGTTATGAAGTCTGAACATCCATGGCTAAATATATCTTAGGTCCTAGGGAGAACTTACTACTATTACTGTGCTAATGGCAATTGGTATTAAAGCAACTCCTAATAACTTCTCTTCATACAAATTAATTAGTGCTTTTATTCGCTTTCATCACAAAATCTTCCTTTTTAAATAGATGGAAATTAACACAGAGACACACAGTTGTTCAATTTGCAAAGAAAAACTAAGTGACTATGGAGTCCTCAGTCCTAAATGGGATATACATATCACACACCCTCTTCCCAAGGCTCATGGATAATTGTGGAAGAAGGGGTCAGGAAACTGGAACAGCCAGAAGTGTTAGATGATGATCGGGAAAATGTGTTTTCCTGATATGACATGATAGATTCACATATGAACTCATAGTAGTTGTGATAGCATGTTTAATGTCTATATAAGCTCAAGGTCAAAAATTCCCAATTTGGAGAAGGGAGTTGGAAATGAAATCACACCTTTAGCTGAGAAGCTGTTGGTTATTAATATTTGCCAGTAGAGGGAGAGCAAACTCTCTTTAAGGGTGTGGCTCTGTTGGGTCTAAAACATTTACCTGAATGACCGAACACCTTAAGAATATACAGGAAGCACACTTGAGATATTATAGACTCAAAAAAATAGTGAGAACCCAAAGTTATATGAGTTTGGAAGGGGGGGATAGAAAGAACATAGATGGAAGGGAAAAAATTAATATGAACAAAATATGATGTATTAATGAAATAATTAAAAATTATCTAAAAGAATAGAAGAAAAATCAGAAGGTATTACTTTAGATACTTTAAAATGCAAGAACATTATTTTTGTATCAAAGGGAAAATTACTATATAAACAAATTGAGGAAACCCAAAAATAGTTTTAAAATGAATATGTTATGGATAATAGTTACAAATACAAACAAATAAAAAGAAATGAATTATAAGCAATACATAGGTAAAGTACATTATTTAATTTAATTTAAGGGAAACTAACTTATTAATTAATAATGTAAATGTTAAGGATATCCAAAATAAGCATCTCTGGGTCTTTTTTATTATACATAAGGATTATTTTATGTTTATGTCTTTGTTATTGTACTGATGATTTTTCTTGAGATAACTAATCAGAAATTTTCCCTCATCTATAAGGTATGCAACTTATGGTCTGTCAATATAAAAAAGTATTCACAATTTTCTACCTGAATTCAATGTGTTTTCTCCAGTCAATCTGAGAGTAGACATTTCCTCTAATAAACTGAAAGGACTATTTGATGATTCAAAAATGCATTTTCCTTGATGTTGCAACATGTTTCTATGGCTAAAAATGGTTTTGTTTCGCTGGATAGCACCAACATGCTGTGAAGCAGTAAAGATAAGGGCAGAAACACTAAAATCCAGCCTACAAACTCTGCATATTTTCTTCATACACTAGAATGATATCAGTATTATTATATGTCTCTGTCAGTATTATTTTGCTTTTCACCTCATTTTCCTTCTCTGTGACATAAGAACAACTAGATTCATGACTTATTAAAGGGATATGATTTTTTGTGTGCAGATTAATAAAAAGCACATACATATCAAATGATGAATGGAAAACAAAAATGGTACCTCTATGTACTGGATATTAATTCATCTGTAAAGAAAAATGTAATTACATAATTTGCAGGTAAATGGATGGAGCTGGTCAATATACTGATCAGTACCTGTTAGTATTATTTTGTTACAGGGAAAGAATTGGGAACAAGTAGAAGTTTATAAAACTCTCTATATTTTAGCTATGGTGTTGAATAGATACTATGGAGTGCCTGATACTGCCCTTCTCCTGGTAGCTATTTGTCTGCACACAAATTTGGAACATATAGATAGAATCTGGGCATTGCTTAAATACAGTGGTGGAGTACTGGCACTTTGAGTGGTTCATATTTTAATACTGAGATTTTTTCCATCAGACTCTTCCCCTTTTGGGCCTTGTTAACTGGGCCTGGGAAGTCCAAAGCCAAGACTCTTTTTTTTTTTCAAATATTACAACATACTGAAGCCTTCTGTGAAGCTACAACCAAGAAAGTCCCCAAGAAAAATAATCCTGAAGCCAAGTGTGTAAAGAGCCCATCAGATTTTACCATGGCACCATTGCATCAACCAGCATCTGCCCCATAGAAAGTCCTAGATAATAAATGTACATTTTAGTTGGTTTGTTTTTGAACAATAATTGCACTAAACATGCATCTAAGACTGTCCTCAAATTTCCAATCCTCCTGACTCAGTTTCCCAGTTCCTGGTTTGCAAACATGTGTTGTCATACTTAACTTAAAGGCACAGTGCTTTAAGCTACTAAGCTTGTGGATGGTAGAGACTTATATCAACTGCATTGTTAAGCAAAACCATCCACATATAGGTGCTCTCATTTGGTGAAAGAAATGAGAAGGGAGTAAAAAGAGACAGAAAATTCTATGATGAGAGATGAGAATTTTCTATAAGTGGTCAGTCAAAATTTACAGTTCCTAAGGCTTTCTACATGCCTTACTTTATTCAAGTTGAACCTCATCTTTGAGAAATTACAAGCATGTAGTTGTTTACTTGTACCAACACTTTATATAAAGACAAAATGGGTTAGCTTAGAGTTTTAGTAAAATATAACTGGGGTTTTAATAAATATTTTTCTTTGCCCTATTTCATTATATATTTGTCTCTGCTTTAAAAAATGATTGGTTCATTTTTTTGCTTTGTAATAAAACATGGCTTTAGATGCTTTCTAAGCTTAGAATACAATAAACATAAAAGTTGAGCTGTACTTCAAAGGATTTTTCATTTTGTTCTACTTGTTCTGATTTGGAAGTCTCCCTTTATAATGAGAAATTCTTTTTTATTCAGAATGGAACATTAAGTGGTTTACAAATAATCTGGAACCAGGGAAATGGCAAATAAAAAGAACAACTCTCGAATGGAAAGCAGTCCACTCAGACCTCTTCAAGTATAATCAAAGTGAAGGTACTCCTGTCTACCACCAAGAAAGTAAAAAGCAAATAAATAAAGAATAAATCAATTATTTGGTGAATAAGAGACACAGCTTTTGATACAATACAGTTATAGTCAAATTGTCTCAGATATGGTGTTGAGAAGTAATGGATTTTGAAACAGTGCAATCAGAGCAAAGGGGATTTTAGGTCCCTGGCTGTAAAGTAATTCTATGAATAGTTTTATCTACTTTTGAAAATATTGAATGTTTTAAGCAATACTAAGATTATTATATTAATTTGTGAGAAATTTAAATGTCCTTTATAAATTGTCATAGATAATTATTATGATGATTAGATTCCTTTCCATAAGAATTTCTATAATACAAGAAAAATGAAAAGAAATATCTATAAATGAAATGTCTATATATAACTCTAAATGCTAGAGCCTTTCTCAAGAGCCTGGCAGCCATGTCTTTGAAATGTAATATGCTGGGAGGAAATCTCCTCCCTCTCTGTAGAGAGCAGATATCTAACTTACCCCTGGCTCTGAAACTAATGCCTGCTGAAACAGAAAAATAGAGTTTTGGTTTCCCCTGAAGGAGGGCAGGTTGATAACATGCAAGGCCACTGAGATTGCCAGATGGATGTGGGAGAGAATGTCTGCATCCAGTATGCTGTCAGGTCTTATTACTTGAGAACTACATCATGTTAATTGTGATGTGTATATAATTCATTATTTAATAAGGAGAGATGTATCTTTGTTTTAACAATCTTTTTTTCTACAAGAAACTATATAGATCTAATATAAGTCAAATTGATATGATACAATGATTTACATTTTCATATTTATATTTAACTTTTCTTATTTAAAACTTCAGTTTAAGTGACTTCTCATTTTTTTCTTGAAAATTAATACAGTATAGTTAGATCACTGTTTCCCTCCCCTACTCCTTCCAGATACTGCCCACTCCCCATCTACCTAAACCCATACCGTTTTTCTCTCTTTATTTTGAAAGCAACAAAAACCCAAACAAACCAGAATTTAAAAAAATAAAGATAAAAAAACAATAAAAAATAAAAAAGCACAAGAAACAGACACACATGTCTACACACACATACACAAGAAAAAATACATAAAAACACAAAGTTGGTGTTTTATGCAAGCAAATATATCAACAAGCAACACACAATATACAAATATAATATAAGCAAAAGACCAATAAGTTAAAAATTGACCATACAAAGCAATATGAGACAAAACATAATAATTCTACAAAATTGCCATTGAGTTCATTGTGTGATGTTCACCTACCATTGGGCACAGGGCCTGACCTTAAGTGTGATTATATACACAGGGATATGTTTTAGTTCCCTCCATGTTTAAAGTGTGCTTTAAATATCCAGTGGTATATCTTCATTCCATGTTGATTTCCCTCCTTTCAGGTGACAACCGGGAGTAAAGAAGGCTTCTTGCATTGCCCCTGTGCTGGGACTCTAGTTGAGACTCGAGTGATTGATTAAGTCAGGATGTTGGAGAAAGCGCGGTGGCAAACATGAGAATCTGCACTTCACGGAATGAAGTTGGTGTTTTCAAATCTTTGTGCTGCTACAGTTTAAAATAAGATGTATTGGGAAAATAAAATACTGGCAGATATGCCCTGGAGAATAGCTCTCAGACTGAATCCTCTGCCACCTCTGCTTTTTTTTTGCTAAATAAACTCAGAAATAAAAGTATAAAAATAGTGCAATTGGGACCAGAAACTGTAAGGTAAAAAGTATAGCTTTCTAAATGTCAAAGCCCTTTAGACAAATTCCTTTAAGGAATGTTCTTTCTGACTTTCTTCTTCTTTTTTTTAAAATGTGTGTTTGTCTGTTTGTATATTTAAAGGCTTAGGATGAATAAAGGCTTATTAACTTAAATGAAATGGGCCAGGAAAAAGTCTAGATATCCCCAGGACCTTGGTAACAACTCTTTTTTAGCACCCCACCTTTTGTGATCTCCATTAAAATAACTCAGATGACACACACAGAAGATAGAGGAAAATGCAGGCTGAGTTTATTGTAAGGTAAACTGGAACACTCTGGAGGGGCAAGAGGATAAAAGCCAAAGAGATCTTTGCCCAATCTCCATTTTAGGCAGACTTTATACTATTTCTAGCCTCCAGATCAGCTTTTTCTGAAGGACTTTTTCCTCTCCAGGGAAATGGCATGTTCTTCTGGACTGCCTTTTATAGGAGGAGACAATGGTGTGTAAAGGCTCCTGCTATATAAATAAAAGGTTGGGAATATTGCAATTGGATTTATATAAATATAAATTAATAATCTCCAAGGCAGTTAGGAGGTCACATCTCCCCTGAGGGTCAGAGATTGACTGGAGTCACACTCTTCTGACAAGTACTTTAAGAGTTCAACAATTCTAGTCCTTGTTTTTTACAAGCTGTTGATTATGAGGGAGTAGTTTGGCCACACTGTCCTTCAAACCTGCTTATATCTAATCAGCTTCCTAATATTGACACTTTCTTGAGTCCATTTCCTGTAGGTAGATTAATAATTACTAAGCTTATTTTAGTCAGTGGAAAACTCTCAGTTACACATATCTGATATAATACTACCTAATAGAAGCTTACCTGGCTGGTCTCTTAATGTCTTTCTCACCGTGTTTATTTCAGTTTTTAGTATTGACTGATACTAATGATTAACTTATGGTTTTCCATTACTTTGAAGTAAATTTTATATCCCTAGACTATTGCTGAAACTGTTACACATTTTATTGAAAAAATACAATAGTTACAGTGTGAAGTTGTTTTCTCTATTCCCCACCAATGTTGTGCATAGGTTTCTATTTACTTATGCTGTTCTCCAGACACGTTTGAAATCTACCAGGATAGGAGTGGTAACTGTGCAGATTGATGGATGTTAACTGCAGAAACTGAAATGATGTCTGTATGTGACTTGCCACTCTGTCAGTGCAGCATTCTAGCAAATACCGGTATATCCTAAAATAAAAATGTATTCAAGAATCATTGTAGAGACTATAGCTATTTCCCTAGATTTGCAGTTACTGAGTGTTTTGCAGTATTTTTCCAGCTTCTTCCTGAAATAAAGGCAACGTATGAAAAGAACATACTTAACAGTAGCAAGTCAAAGTAAAACATTGTAAAGGTCCTTAGGGTTCAACAGGTAACTGATGAATTAGATTTCTTTATGCTATTGTATCTTTGGTTTCTTGTTTTGCTTTGCATTCCTAGAGTTCTAATCAAGAGCCTTCCACATGCTAGCAGACACACTACTAGTTGCCCAAACCCCACACTTATGCAGATTTCTTACACATAACTTAAATGGTTTGGGAAGAGATTTTACATAACAAAGAATATTGCACTCAATCAATTTAGATTTCCTGCATTGGTCCTACTGATGGTGCTATTTGTCTGCGTGGTCTATCTTGTTCTTTTTTTTAAAAAAAAAAAAAACATTTTTAAAATTACTGTATGAGAATTTTATATATGCAAGTAGTATGTTCAGAACAAATACACTGCCCTAAGCCCTGCTCTCCAGTTCCTCTGCTATCACCAACTTCTTTTTCTTTCCAATATTTGTTTTTTAAACACCCACTAAATCTAGTTCGTGCATGGGTGTAAACCCATCCACTGGACAGCATAGGTAGGTTATCAGGGGTAGCATGTCTTAAGACATGTGATTCTTTGTCACTTAGCTGTCATCAAGTGCCAATACATTCTTACCTAGGATTCGGGAAGTCATAAATCTTTATCCCATCCATGCTGGGATTTTGGCCGGATTCACTTTGTATAGGTTTTGTGCTTGTGAGTACATATGCTTCACAGCTTTGTCATGTTCTGCAATTATTCTTATACAGGCATCCCTGTAATTCTGTTTCTTTCAATCTTTCTATCTTCTTCCGTGATGGTTCCTGAGCCTTGTGGGAAATGGAAAGGGATATAGATATACCATTTTAAAGCTGAACACCGCACAGCCTCTTATTTTCTGCCCTTGACATAATGTGAGTCTTGTAGTAATCAACACTTAAAGCACAAAGTTTCTTTAAAGATGATTGAGAGAAGCATCCATCTATGGGTATAAAGATAATAAGGCCGGGTAGTGGAGGCTCACGCCTTTAATCCCAGCACTTGGGAGGCAGAGCCAGGTGGATCTCTGTAAGTTCGAACCAGCCTAGTCTACAGAGTGAGATCCGGGACAGGCACCAAAACTACACAGAGAAACCCTGTCTTGAAAAACCAAACCAAAAAAAAAGATAATAATTTTGGGGTGACAGTTTATATGTTTATCAATTTAGGAACATTATAATAGTATCAGACTACATTGAAAATTATCATCTTGCTATCTATTTGAATAAATTGTTTCTATCAAATAATGACCAAACTGTATTGATTCTAAATATACTCCAATACAGTACAATTCATTGCAATGTTTCCTCTTTCTAATTTTTCAATGCCAAACTCATAAATTTACAACTAAATGAATTGCATGTTTAATATCTGTGCATTTTCCCCTAATTTTAAACTGACAATTACAACTTATGAATAATAATTAGTATCTGTTTTGACTTGGGAACGCATTTAAAATACAACATTGTCAGTTTATTCTGAGTCCCTTTGGTATATCTGTTCAATACCAATTTAAGGAGGTATTAGCCTCCTTCAGTCTCTTCATTTTGACACCATGCACAAATTGCAGAGGAGCTAAAACCCAAACCCATCCTGTGAAACACAGTCTATTCTTCCTGGGTTTACTTGCCTTCCAAATTATACATAATATATGAGAAGCAACAAAGCCTCCGACATATTGCAAACAGCAAGTCCTTGCTGCTGTAGTAAAATTCTTCAATACATATACTGCTGTACTGGGTTCTGATCTGAAGATACGGAGTTTCCATCCACTTTGTTATAGGAAATATGAAAAGGGGAACTGTGGAACATATACATATTCAATACTTAAGGCATGGTTTCAGACATAGGAGTTACAGTTCTAAATATGACATAAACCATGACTTAGACTGGAAACAATGTTACAACTGGTTTCTGATTAAAACTTTAAATAGACAAAAATGTCAGAATTATGGTATTTGAGATCAAAATGAGGAATAAAGCATATAGTCATATTGAAAGTAAGTTTTTTTCTCTCTCTTTCTCGCTTTCTCTCTCTCTGTTGTGTGTGTGTGTGTGTGTGTGTGTTTGAAATGTGATGTGTTCTTTGGCTCCCCTTTGGCTCATAGACTCATATTTTGAATACTTGGTCACCAGTTGATGGAGCTGTTTGAGAAGGATTAGAAGGTATGACCTTGTTGAAGAAGGTGTGTTACTAGGGCCAGACACTGAGGTTTTAAAAGTATATTCTGATTTCCAGTTAGCTCTCTGTCTCTGCCTCCATCATGTAGCTAAAGATGTACATTCTCAGTTACTGCACCAATGAAATGCCTGCCTGTCTACTGCTGTATTCCCTACCATGATGGTCATGGACTCTAACCCTCTGCACTGTAACCATCCAATAAACTATTTTTTTTTCTATAAATTGACTTGGCCATGGTGTTTTTTTTTTTTTTTTTACATCAACCTGGAAACAAAGCCTATAGATATCTTATATCATCATGCTGTTGACCTTAATATTAAGGTGTACATTTTAGGTGATGGATTGTGCTTCAGTGGGCCCATTATCCAATCTCTATTCTGGATATTTGAGAAGTCTCAGTTATCTCTGGATACTTGTACTTGGGATTATTTAGTTTTCTCATTGCTGTGACAAAATTCCTCAAAAGTTCAGCATAAGGAAAAAATGGTTTCTTCTTGTTCTCAAATCTATTGGAGATTCAGAGAAAGTATGGCAGGCAAAGTATGGAGGCCAGAGCAGGAAGATGGTCACACTGTATACACAGTCAAAAAGCAGAAAGCAATAAATACTAATGCTCAACTCACTGCATCCTTTTCCATGAGTCTGGCTGTTATGTAGAGGAGAGTGTCTGTCTTTCTCTATTAGCCTGAACTAAAATATCTCTCACAAGCCTTCCCGGAGATCTGTATTCAAGTTGATTATGGATCCTGTCAAGATGGCAACACTATAAACTATCATGTACATTTGAAAATGCAAAATAAAATCTTAAAAGAAACAGTGAATAAAACACCATACTACTAATGAAGCTAAGCAGCAAAGTGCAGTTTGATGTGAATGCCAAAATGAGCATCAACTTTGCTGTTCGTTACAATGTCACACAATGTTTTCCTTATCATGCAACTTGCACTTATGAACAGCTAAATAGGGTAAACCAGAGATGACTGGGCCTGCCCACATAAGCCTTAAACTTTATTATTGGTTTTTTTCTCACCTAACATAGAATTTAACCTGTGTACAGCAACTAAATTTCCCCCTTGGTTACTGGAACAACAAAACATGGTATTGTGGTGGTTCACATGAAAGTAGTTCCCACATGCTCCTATATTTGAATGTTTGGTCCCCAGTTGGTGCAACTACTTGGGAAGAATTCAGAAGTGTGACCTTATTAGAGGATGTGTGTTGATGGAGATAGGCTTTGAGGTTTCAAAAGTCCTCACCAGGTCCATTTGCCTCTTCCTCTTCTCTCTACTTGCCTCATGCTTATGGTACTTATGGATTGGATGTAAGCTCTCAGCTACTTCTCTAATACCACACCTGTCTGCCTGCTGCCATGGTACCTGTCATGATGCTTTTGGAGTATATTTGCCTCCAGAACTGTGACCCCAGAGTCCATGCTTTCTTTTATAATTTCCCTTGGGAACAGTGTTTTGTTATGGTAGGGACTGGTAGGTTTCTGCTTGAGAACAAAAGTGTAGAAGCTCTGGTTATGAGCACCACAGAATGATTTACCTAGTGCACCAGACGTGTTTCCTGCTATAAATGTGGCTTACTAATGATATATAAATTATAAAAGTATCTTATTTTTTATTTCTTCATGGACAATATTCTAAGTACCATCTATTAATGGTTACAAAACATTCATTATACTATCCCCTAAGTTTCTTTGGCAATTTCACCACAGCCTAACCCTATAGATTCAAAGAAAAGAAGAAAACTAATTAAGTTTAAGTCATAGAAAAAAATTGATGTATTTTGTGTCCTTATAAAATCCCTGTCTCCCTATAACTCTATCTGCCCTTTCCAGTCTACCTTTCTTTTAACAATTAGTGTGTGGGAAGACATGTCTCTATGTCACCATTTTATGTGACATTATGGAGCACACAAACTTATCTAAGTATTTTTTCAGACAGATTTAACATTTTATCTCCATAAAGCCTAAAAAATAATGTGTCTATATGACAACTTTGGCTACAATAAGTAGTGATATTTCATGTTATATTTTCACCTCATTTTTATTTATTTAAATTTTATTATTTGTAATGTTCATAATTGAATTTAGGGATTTGCACACACTATGCAAGGGAGTTAAATCTGAAGACAGTTAAAAAAATCTATTTTGAGATAAAGTCTGACCAAGATGCTCAAGCTGTCCTTGAACGTGCTCTGTAGACCTGTGCTTGAATTTACAAAGCTTCCTGGGCTTTCTGATACCTGTGTTTACAGGTTTACATTACAAGGCTGCCTAGCACTTATCTTTGTTTTAGTTTTTCTTTTTTTTTCTATGACTTTCTTACTTTCAAGAAAGGTGGCGTTGTGTTGCAATCCAGGCTAGTCTGGACTACAGTGTCCTAAAAATCATAAAAATGCTCTTGTCTTAGTCCTAGTTCCATGAGTTCATTTATTAGAGGTGTCAGTAACCAAACACCTTGCTTTTATTTATATTTCCATTTAAAATTCATTACTATTTAATGGCCATGAGATGATAATACTTTATCACTATGAGGTAAAAATTAAGTGCATTATTGTACTGAATTTTATGCAAATTTCTTAAGTGCAATCCAATGTATGAACAGTAGTATACACACGGGAAAATTTATCATAAACTTCAACTGCAATTCCTAGAAAATTTAGATTTTGAGTAAATACATGGATTTTACTCCTAATCATTCTTATACTGTATTTATTTTGTGTCTTGGGGTTTTAAATGTAAATTTTCAATTTTATTCTAGTCTAAAATAAAATAATGTCTTGGTGTCTTTTTCAGGAAATAGGAAGCAATGAATCTTTTCCCATCTGGGTGTCCTTCTTGAGGGCAAGGTGGGAAGTAGATAATGATGCAACCAGACTGAAGGTTTCTCATGCTGCCCAGCCTCCTTTCAGAAACATCGTGACTTAGTGCGATCACAGATGTCATTGACTCTCACTCTTAGTTGCTTCTTTTATTCTTGATCCCATTTGGTCCTCACACTATCTTGCTGTGGAAACAAAGCATGAAAGTGGCCTCTGAATAAAACCACATTTTTCCCCCCATTTTAGTGTGTAACAGACAAATACCACTCATCGGGGCTAAAGTGCTATGGAATTGACAAAACAGTAACTTTAAATGTCTTCAAATCTATTTTTTGAATATTTGATCTTGTTTTGTTTTGTTTAATGATCATTTTACATGTTTATAAATGCATGTAATATTAATATATAACTGTACCATACTGAGTCTACTTAACATTGCTTTTCTGTAATGATTTTATGACTAGGTATTGGAGAGCCAACTGAGGACCTCATCCTGGTGAAGACTTAGTCTTCCTATTAGCAGACTGTAGTTCTTTGTCTAAGGGTGGGAGAGCTGATTAGATTTCCCACTTCAAAAATAGCAAGTTTATGATGTTGTCACTGTTCATGTCTAGATTGGGCAGCAATGTTTACATATCATGGGGGTAGTTTCCCTGTCATTACTACTAGGAAACAAAGTCTCACAGCCAACTTTCTCATCCCTCATTGATTTATGAAGTCAAAAAACTTTTGATAGAATAAAAAGTGGGCATTAAGTGTCATTATTCTCAAGTGCATAAATGAGACCGAATATGAATTCAGTATGTATTTTATCCCGTCTGTTAGTACTATTGGTTTTCTCAACATAAACCACAAATGTCCATTATTTACATTTTGTCAGCCTGATAATGCTAACCCACCTGCAGGCAAAATTTTCTGTAACAGAATCTTGGAGTGATTCCTTTTGCTTTTAGTTTCTTGAAACAGTAGAAGATATTGCTTTGAAAAGGCTTAGTCTGCACATTTTGAGTGCTGAATACAGGTATTTGTGCAAGTGTAGCATGCGGAAGTCACTGTCTATCCATAATGAATACAAAGGATGAAAGAACATGACAGGATACACATGGTGCCCAAGACTAGATAGCCTGGTACAGTGTATTTCTGTGGCAGCATTTTTAGGATGACATTCTTTCTTTCCTAAGCAATCTTAGGTGCTCTCAGAAACTATCAAGAGCTGAGAGTCTTGAAATGAAAGCAAAAATAGCAATTTGGTATTCCAAACTCAGCAATAAGCCCTCTTTCCCTTTCTGACTCCAATTCAAGGTGAGGCATGGCAGTGTAATGAGTTTGTGAAGTCTGAAAGAACCTGAACTTGCTTTAGAATTTGACTGAATGGAAACAGGAGAGAAATTTTCATATCCACAGGACAAAGGAAGAGTAAAGAAAAAGGAATGCCTGAGTACTGTGCTGGTTTTACTGTTTTGGCATGATTTTTTTTCCAAGGGTTATCACAACTGTTTCCCCGTAAAACTAACAAGTGGATGAAGTTTGAGATAAGCTTATTTTATGCTTTAAGTATTGCTTTAGTTAAATGTGCAAATTTAAATCCAACTCCCTAAAGTGCTTGCATTCATATTCATAGTAAAACAAAAGTGATGCATTTTATTAGTTTCTCTTAATTAATTTAACTTTATGATTATCATCACTAACTTTAAAATGATACCACATAAAATTGCTCGTGTATAATGTCCATATGATATTCATATGGGAGGTTTCTGTGTTTATGATACATTGAAAACCCTATCGTTAAAACACTAAAATTTTAGCATTGCAAATATATATTAATGCAGTAAGTCAACTAATTTTATTTCAGTTGCAAGTACGACTGTGACATTATGTTTTATTAAAATACAAATATTTTATTACCTTTAATTTTGTTAGTTATATTACTGCAATATTAATAACAGCCACTTTGCTGAATCGGAGTAGTAGGATATTTATTAGAGAATAATAAAAAAGAGGAAAGGATTCTGCCCTACTTTTTGACATTATGTAACTGCTCAAGTTTCAGCATTTCAGGGCTGCAAAAGAGGCATTAAGTCAAAGAATCACAAAGCTCAGGAGTTTAAACACTGTCCTTATTAGCTCACACCTGATAATCTTATTTTTAAATTTTTCAAGTGGATTTGAATTTTGTCTTTCAACAAATAATAAATATAGCACTTCAGATTTTAACTCCTATGTTTAATTCATTACCTGCCTGGAAATGAATTGCTTTAAAACTATAGTGAGATTTATATCTCACTAGTGTAGGATTAATGTGGCTGTTGCTGTAATGATTTTCTTCTAGCTTCCTTCCTCAGGGTCTACTTGAGAAGAACCAAGTGCCTTTACCCTCGTGTCCGGCAATTTATGAGGTTGTCACAAGAGGATCCCCATTCTGCTCTAAGTGGCCTCTCATACTGTAACCGAGTAGACCAAACTTGTTTCTATAGTTGGCTCTGTAGAGCATTCCCAGAAACAAATAGTTTCTGAAAGAATGCCCAAAGGAATTTTTCTACATGCCATGGGCAACACAAGTCATAAAATTGGAATGGGATCAGGGGTAGAAAAGTAGACTCTAACTCTTGGTGGAATAAAAAATTCTGTAGCCAAATTTTCTTTGCTTGTTTATTTTCGTATGTTTATTTTGAGAAAGCATCTTTTTATAAAGCTCCGGTTCTCCAGTGCTGATATTACAGAGGTATTTCACCACAGTTGGCCATGTCACATGTGTCTTGCTACAAAGGTCACTTTTTCATGGCTTAGAGCAAACGTTTTGATCATTTATACTGTGTCACTTGCAGGGATGTACATATTTTCAAAAAGAGAAAAGAATACGGTGACTAAGAAAAAGATAAACTCCTGTATCTGTAAGCAAAAGAAGTTGACTATATCTCTTCTGTCTTGTAGCATTGAAAGGTCTTTGGTTTCTTCAGTGGGAAATGACTTTCCCTCTTACATTTCTAAGGGAATTCTAACAACAGAATTAGACCATTAACATCCTCTAACCCAGCCAGCTTCACATAGGTCCATGAATTTTATTTCAACCATATTTTACATGTGGCATTCTTGAATATAGTTCTGAATACCCATCCTCTCCATTAATTATGCTTTAGTTCTTAGTGGTATTTAGGTTAAAAGTCATTTCTTGTGGTAAGAAATTTGGCATAAACCTCAAACCTCTGCTTTTCATAATTAAAAGTCACTCAGCTACAACTGTTGGCTGTGCTTAGTGGTTATTTACCTTCATTAACTACGGTAATATTTTCATCACCGGACTTGTGTGAGTCCCAATGCTTAGTTCAAGGACTAAAACCTAAAAATTATAGAATATTTATGTGGGTTGATTTTTATTTATTTTATGGTGCTTTAAATCAAATGTTGCCTCATATGCTAAGACTGTACTTTGCAACTTAGCTACATACCAAAAGCTTATAGAAGAAATTCATTTGGTCTGTCATTGTACATGTTTTTGACCAGAAATACATTTTTTTGAGATTTGTGCTAACAATGAAAGCATACTTATATAATGCCACTTATAATTATTTTAGTTGAACTACCAATAAACAAAACAAAAATACGAAGGTTATAAATCCTGAATTTTTCAAAAGCACATAAAAATTCAAAGAAAAACTATGTAGAAATACAGAATATGCTTTTGGATTTGAAGGTTCAACCTAGTGAAGATATCAGGTCTTTCCAGATTTATCTTTAAGCTTTGTGCAATACTCACTAAAGTCCCTGAGAGATTTTTGTAGATATAGACAAGCTTATTTTAAAATTTATATAGGAAGACACAGGATTAGAATAAAGTTTCTTGCAAAAAAATAGAGTAAGATAAAACACTATGCTTGATATTAAAGCCAAATATCTATATATACTAGAGAAAACAGTCATGTATTGAAAGAAAAATAGTCAGATACAAAGGGAGGGAGGGAGGGAAGAAGGGAGGAGAGGGAGGGAGAGCCAGGGACA
This sequence comes from Peromyscus aztecus, assembly GCA_902168405.1. Classification (NCBI taxonomy): domain Eukaryota; kingdom Metazoa; phylum Chordata; class Mammalia; order Rodentia; family Cricetidae; genus Peromyscus; species Peromyscus aztecus. Next base: position 3,875 of record CABHPQ010150712.1, on the reverse strand, counting down.
GAGACACAGACAGAGTCAGAGAGGGAGAGAGAGCCTAGATGTAAAACTGTACAAATAGCCCTAGCTGAGTTAAAACAAAGCTGTAAAGGCAAAGAGGAAACCATAGCCTTTCTAAAAAAAAAAATGGAGACGGCATTAGACATTGACAGACTATAAATTAATCTTAAATTAAATGTGATATGCTGTGGTAAACACAAATATGAAGTCATCTCTGTCACAGCTGGCTTTGATATGGCATCGCTGTTTTTAAATTTGTGAAGAGCTGCAATACTGATTTCCAAAGTGCTTGGACAAATTGACTTCCCTGCTAGAAGTGTATAAAATGTCCATTTTCCTCCACCTTCCCTGGAACTTTTGCTTTATGTTTTCCTGATGACAGCCATTCTGACAAGAGCGAGACAGAGTCTCAACATCGTTTTGATTTGCATTTTTCTGAGGGCTTCAGATGCTGACCATTTTAAACTCAAGTGTTTATTATACCCTTTGACTTCATGTTTTAGGACCAACCATAAACTTTCCAGTTGCCCATTGAGGGAGGCAAACATAGGAAATAACTTAGCTGCCCAGCATGCCACTTGGCTTGTACAATAAACAATATCCATAGACTTATATGGCACCTAGCAACTTGTTTGCAACCTGAGACTCAATCCCCACCTTCATCACACTGTGTTTAGAAATGCTTTAAAGCATGGAAAAATTATTCTTTTAGTTTCACATTAATATTGGCCTGCTTTAAAAAAAAAAACCAACAAAAAAACCCACAGAAACAACAACAAAACAAACAAACAAACAAAAAAACATGTCCAAGAACACAACTTGAAAATAAAAATATGGGCTGATCACTCTGGTCTGTTTTTTAGTTAATCAGACTATCACCTCTGAACTTCAAGGAAGATTCTCTACTTAATGTCTTGCATGTATAAATAAATGGACATACATGTGACAAGCCCAGATACATCATGTGAAACAGCATTCACAGTAAATCATAGAAGTCATGCAGCCAAGTTCGTTAGCCAAATCAGAGAATCAAGAAAACCAAGCCATTGCCATAGCAACTAGCTTTTCCTTTTCTTGAGACACATAAAGAAAAGTCCCAAACAGTGTCCAGGAGGCCACTTCTGTCTTTTGCAGCATACTGCACATGCACTTTTACTTTGCTCTCTGATAAATCTTCTTGCTCCTTCACTGTTTGTGTACACTTCAATATCTGGAACAAGATGCCTAAGACCCAGAAACACTCAGGCTGAGACCACAGGTAACATGGACAGTGTTTTGCCTGTTGATAGCAGCCTCAGGTGGATAAGTAGCTTTCTAATCTTGTCTACTATTCTGAGACCTGCCTTGGGATTCCGGTGTTTGGTTCACACACAGCCCCACAGATGTTAATTTAATAAAATGTAATTTACCAATCACTACTATTTTCTTTCTTTCTTTCTTTCTTCCCCGACACCCGGCGGGGGGTCCCTGTGTAGTTTTGGTGCCTGTCCTGAATCTCACTCTGTAGACCAGGCTGGCCTCAAACTCACAGAGATCCACCTGGGTGTGCCTCCCAAGTGTTGGGATTAAAGGTGTGCGCCACCACTGCCCGGTTCACTACTATTTTCTTCCTGAACTATTGAAATCTTATTGTAATTAGAAAATTGTTGTCACTTCCTATATTCAAGAAGTTATTGTCTTTTCCTATATTTGAGGCAATTTCTCTAGAATTGCCTATAGTGACCACAAAATGTCACATTTTACCTTGGGGGTGTTGATCCATTTCTAAGTTTCTTTTTATAAATAGATATCTACTTTCATTTTTCTATGTCTGTATATCCGAGGTATGCAACATCACTATTAAAAAGACTGTCTTTTTTGTTCCCAGAATGTGTTTTTGTACCTGTGTTGAGAAAAACACACAATGATAGATGTGTACACTTAATTATGTTGAGTATGTCCTATTGACCTGTGTGTGCATCTGATGACATAATGGTCTTCCATGGCTTATAGGACATCAAGGTACAAGAGCTCTTTTTTTCAGGTTTATTTTTTTTTTGTCTGTCTGAGATGTTTGAGGAATCCATATATATTTCTGTCTATTTATCTGAAAAATATTGAGCACTTGATGGAGAATCCATTGAGTCTTCAGATCATTTCAGTAATATGACCAGTTTTCAAAATATTAAGTCTGGTGATTTCTTTACATTGGAGATTGTTTCATCATCTTGCATATTTTAAAAATCTTTTAGTGTTTTATACTTTTCACCATAGATGTTTGTGCATTCTCTGTTAAATTTATGCCTAATTCGTTTTTTTGAGGTCCACTTTATTTATTTCACTTTCTCCACGTTCACAACAACTGTATATAAAACAACTGATTTTTTAATGTTGATATTATATACTGTTACATTGATAAAATTGTTTACAAATGTAGAAGATTTCTGAAATTTTTTTAATTTTCTAATACACATGTCACATTAGAATATATTAGAAAAATAGATATGATAGCTAATATTTAATATTTATTAATATATATCATATAAATATACATTTTGGTAGTTAATCTTTACTGTGAACGTCATTGGATTTAACATACATTTGGATGTGTTCATGAGGGTGTTTAGAGAATTTTTTTTTTTTTTTTGGTTTTTCGAGACAGGGTTTCTCTGTGTAGCTTTGTGCCTTTCCTGGAACTCACTTGGTAGCCCAGGCTGGAGAAATTTTTAATTGACTGTGGAATGAGCATCCTGACTGTGGGTCGCACATTTCCAGGGATACGGTCCTAGACTCAGCAAACTGTGTGAACTTAGTAGAGCACCTATGTTCATCATTCTTAGCTTGGGACCAGGTGCCTCATCCCCCTGCTATCATGGTTTCCCTGTGATGGAATGCATCCTTAAACTAAGCCAAAATAAACCCTGCTTCAAATTGCATTTGTCACATCTTAGGTCCAGTGTTTGCTTACTATACCCCATGTATTCATTTTAGAATGGAAATGTGTATTTTGTGATATCATATGTTGGAAATATGTAATTTGATTTTCATGTCACAGGGTCCTACAGTAAAGAGATTGCCTTGAGTCTCAGAAGAGACCCTTAACTTCAAAATTTTTAAATCATGTTAAGACTGAAAAAGACTATGGGGTATTTACAATCCAATTAAATATATTTGCATCATTCACGATAGGGCCATGACTTTATGGTGGCCATGGTGTAAAATGAGGGTGGTTTGAATGAGAAAAGTTTCCTCTAGGACTATGTATTTGGATACTTGGTCCCCAGTTAGTGGTTCTGTTTAGAAAGGTTAGGAAGTTTCAGCCTTAATAAAAGACATTACTTGATACAAACTTTGAGATTTCAAGCATTATTCCATGGTTATAAAACACTATGACCAAGACAATAAAGAAGGAACGGTTTATTTAGGTTTGTGGTTTCTGAGGTCTAAGAGTCCATCCTGGCAAAGTGGTTTGGCATCAAACAGTAGACAGGGAGACAGGTGCAGAAGCAGAGAGTTCACATCTCGACCTGCAACCAAGATTCAGTGTGTCACCAAGAGACGGCATGATTTTTTTTAACTCACAAAGCCTTTCCCCGGATATATAACTACTTCCAAAGACCAAACCTCCTAAACCTTCCAAACAGAACCACCTGCTAAGGAATAAGTGATTAAATGCCTGAGACTATGGTGGCCATCTCATTCCAATCACCACATCCATGGACCCGGACATGTGGAGGACTCCCTAGCCTCAAACTTATGAGAGTGACAAAAGCTTCCAAGGTTAGACGTAGAAGGTAATGACAAACCCTACCTCTGGAGCCTGAGAATGGGTAGTGATAGTGTGTGCAAAAATGATCACCATAGCTTCCCCATCTGGATATTTATGGCCTGAAGACTTC